>OX596073.1:134254042-134321542 GCA_951394005.1 Protophormia terraenovae
CGTTTTTTATCCATTTTTTATGACAATTTATACCGAATTTATTAATTCAGCTAGCTGAATTTAAAAGAAATTACTTAAATTAACTTTTAAATAATTTCTTTAAATTATTTTATGTAAAATTTATTAATTCAGCTAGCTGAATTGAGAAAAAATTACTTAAATTTTCTCCATTGCAGATATTCAAAATAATTTTGCATTTCGCTAATTTAGCTAGCTAATCCTAATTCAGCTAAACAAATTTTTAAGAATGTATAAAATTCATATTTTTCCCAATTTTCTATAACAAATTTGAACTTAAACTCAATTTTATTATATGTGCTATTTGAATTGAAATTACTCAATTTATGTTTATAAAACTTTCAAAATATTTATTGGCAAATTTGTTAATTCAGCTAGCTGCTTCAATGAGATTTTATTCAATTTGTATTATTACCAAAATTTTTCAAATATTTTATGATAAATTTGTTAATTCAGCTAGCTGAATTGTGTAAAACTTACTTAAATAAGCGGTTTCAAACAATTTTTAATTCAGCTGGTTGACTTAAGAGAAAAATACTTAAATTATATGTATAGTCAAATTTTATATCAATTTCTGGCCAACTTTTTTTTTTAATTCAGCTAACTAAATTTAGAAAAATGACCGATATTTTCTTTTTTGCTAAATTTTCGACATAATTTGTGCTCAGTAGCACACTGCACAACTTCAGCTAGCTGAGTTAATAATAAAACATTAAGAAAATTGTAAAACCATTGCCTTAACATATTCTATAAAAAAATTTTATTCAGCTTCAGATTTTTATGATAAATGTCACTAATTTAGCTAGCTGAATTAAGAAAATATTACTTAAAAATATTTTTAAGTAATCTTTTCCATTATTTTCCATGAAAATTGTAGTTCAGCTTGCTGAATTAAGGAATCGCTAATAAAAATGAGCAAAATCGGTTGATAAATAACTGAAATATCGGTAAAAAACCGAAGATACACCCAAAAAATCGTATTTGCTGTCGGCTTTTCTCGGCTCCTATAAAAGGTAGCGACTTTGTTTTTGCACGAAAAATTCAAAAACTTTCTTATAATTTTTTTTATGAAAAAAAAAATCGGTGCACTATATTCCAGATATCGGCCAAAACGCGTTTTTTTACTTTTTGAAGCTTCTACATAAGACAACAGAGATATGGGCCAAAAACTAAAAAAAAATTAATAAATAAAATACGAAGAAAAATGTTTATATTAAGCATTGTTGTTGTTATTGTTATTGATTGTTTTTTTTTTTTTTTTTTTTGTATGGGCAAGTTGTTCAGTTAGCAACAGCAGTTCTTGTTATAGTTTGTATATGCAGTGTGGTTGTATATTAGGGTATCCAATTATTCGGGTGTTTACATTAATCGGTTTATTCGACAAATAATTATTCGAGGTTAAAAGTTGATCGGTTAATAACCGATTATTGACAAATTATTCGATTAACCGAATAACCTTTGTTATACATGTAAAACATATAAATTACACAAATTATAGTTTTTAATCCATTTAAATAGTTACTTAGAAACATGATATAAGATCAAATTCTTTTAAAAGGAGATCATTTCGTAATTATTTTCTCCTATTTGTATGAAAATTTTTCATTTTTAGCTAATACTATAAAATATTCTACTTATTCCGCTTTATTTAATATATTTTTCATGTAAGTATATTTTCCGTGTAAAAATGATATTTTGTTAAACGAGTCTATATTAATATTTTTTGGGTACATTTAGGAGATGATAATTAAAAGTATTATGACTTGTAAAACTTTGAATTTACTTTACTCAAAGTAATGTTTAAGAACATTACTTTGAGTAAAGTTTAATTATTTATGAAGATATAATATTATTACCATTTCTTGACGCTTTTTATAAAACATTCTATCTCAAAAACAAAGCATCCAAAGAAGTCAGTATGATACTGAATTTGTGATCCAGAAATAGTAAAAATTCGTATAATTTTCAATGAATTGAATTTTTTGATACCTGTGTTATGTCATGCCATATTCACGATTTTGTGCAAAATTGCAATGAACATCCAAATTTTTTTATCGACTCCAGGAAATTAGTTCTAATTTTTATTATTATTATTTTAATAAAGAAAATTGCATAATATTGTTTTGTCATTTGTTTCAGTTATTTTCTTTTTTGGAAAAATAACATCCGAATATCAAAGTCTTATAGCAAAACAATTCGTTTAAATCTTTCTATATATATTGAATACTGTTTTATTACTTCTAAAGCAGAAGAAAAATTACCTCATTAAAAATTATGTTTATTTATTTTTACTGGAATCCAATAAACCTCTTAAAAAGATGTAGTATACATAAATTTATCATAAAAATTAAAAATTTTATAATTTATAACTCGAGAAAGCTACATTTCGGTTAACCGGTTATTCGACACAAATTATTCGGTTTATTCGTTATTCGAAAATCGACAGTTTTAAATTATTCGGACAGTTAATCCACAAAAATTAACCGGATAACCGAATGGCGGTTAATCGATTGGATACCCTATTGTATATGCAGTCAGTTTGTAACATACATACATACAAAAAAGGATAACTATTCAATTGTTGTTGTTCAATCTTCAATGATATTACTGAAAAATTACAAATTCAACTAAATGAATTGTAATGAATTCAGCTAGCTGAATTGTGTGAAAATTATATTAATTTATTAATTAATTTTTCATTTATTTATTTATTTTTTTTATTTATTTATTTTTTTATTTATTTATTTATTTATTTTACTCAATATTTCTTATTATTAAATGGTACACTTTTTTTAAAATCAATATTTCATACTATTAAAAGGCAAATTTGTTAATTCAGCTAGCTGAATGAAGAAAAAATTCAGCTAGTAGAATTTTAATAAAATAAATCAATATTAAGTGTTACTAAATGACAAATTTGGTAATTCAGCCAGCTGAATTTAGAAAAAATACCTGAATTAAATTATTTGTCTATTCATCAAAATATTTAAATTAAAATAAGCTAATTCAGCTAGCTGAATAGAAATAAAATTAACTTATTTCAATTTAAAATTAATTTTTAATAATGATGTTTCAAAAAAATAAAAATTCAGCTAGATACTTCTATTTAAATGTTTACAAATTGTTCTAAGTCAGTAGAATAAAATATAATAATTCAGATAGCCAAATTACATGGAATATTATTTATATATAGATTTTTATATATTTCAAAAATCATTTACTAGCGACGTGTGTGGCAGCTAAACCTCAACAATTATTCGTTTTCTCTAATTAAAAATGTTGTCTTTCTAAAGTATTGATTTTAAAAATTATTACAATAAATCAAGCGAAAAACCAATATAAAATTTCCATTTTTCTGAGAACTAAACAAATGAATATTTCACAACGGATTTAAGAAATTTGATATTTTCAATTAAAAATCAAGTACTTTTACATAAAACTGCAACTACTTCGTAAGTCTTGAATATGAATTACCCACAAAATTTTATAAATATGAACTGGTTTTCATAAGTAGCCAACAAAATTAAATAAAATTAACTCATAAAGGATATTAATGAATGATATCCTTCAATGAACCCAAAATTTAACAAATACATACAAGTATTTACAAACACACATTAAGATTGAAAAAAAGTTCCCACACTACCCCAGGCAAAGTCACCAAATGAAAAAAAGTTCAATCACTGACAGTTGAACACACAAGCAGTGACATCTATACTCATCGTACATTCTTAAATAGTACACAGACTTTCACACAATTACCTGTTGTTGTTGCTGCTTCTGCTTCTGCTGCTGGTGCTGCCGTTTGCCAACAATGTAACCGCAATGTATACATCGTATCAAAAGTAGATCTACCAACAAAGTGAACAAAACGTCTGGAGACAAAAAATCCCAAAGGACAGCAGGATATCGAACGAAAATGAAAATTAAATATTGAGAGAAGATTAACAGATAATAAATAAAATTGGCCAAGAGTAATAATAATAATGACGATGATGATGAGCCGCATACAGCACACACTCACACACGTTTATACACCCCTTTTCAACACTTTCCAGTAATTTTATGTGTTGAGTACATAATTGCAGGGCGTAAAGTATGAGAGGTGATTTTAGTGATGGCAACAATATGTTAACGATAAAATGGGGATGATATTTGCAAATGGGATGTAAATGGTACATTCTATAAAAGTATATTTTAATATTTGATGAACTTTACAAGAGGAATTAAAGGACATTTTAAGTTTTTAAGGACTGTTATAGTTTTTAAAATACATATATTTAAATATTTAAAATATCGGAGTTTAAATTGTTTATTAGGTAAATACATTAATTTCCACTGTTTTTTAATGAAAAATTAATGATTACACTGGTCGGCAAAACATTTTTATTATGGGCGAAATATAAGACACGACCATACAAAAAATCCAGACCTGATGGAAAAAGACTGAAAGCAGATTCGTGTTAAGCACATTAAAATCCATCAAGTCCTACTATTCGTCTTTGGGGGAGGATTTTTTTTGCCGATTATCAACAAAGGTACAATGAATGTATTTTCCTTTTCTTTCTGGCAATTTTTGAGTTCCATCCTAAAACTACTTTTTATCTTTTGATGCAAGAAACGAAGGAAATTTTTGATATCTTGTTCAGAGTAGTAGACAGAAGGGTTAATGACTGAGGTATATAACATCTTTCTGATCCCACTAAACCACTCACGACAAATTGTCTTAGCTAAAGCATGATCCGCATAAACTTTCACAATTTTTGGCTCCCTACAAACGCGCATCACAATTTTTGGTTATCAAGGACCAATATCCTTGAACTATTTATACGAAATTTCGTTATCGTACATGCTTTCGTTTAAGAGATATCGGCGAAAAAAATATAAACTGAAGTTACAACAGACACAAAATTTTTTTTGGCCCATAACATTTTTGTTTTTAAACCGATTTCAATATCGAATAAACCTTATCAAAGAGGAATAATTCAGACAGAAACATTTCCCATAAGTAGTTCCGTTCGCGACCTATCGGCCTTTCATTATACAGGCGAACAAAACTAAATCGTCTTGAGTGCCCAGAATATATAGTTTATGGGGTCTTAGTGGAATATTTCAAACTCAATATATCCCCTATCTTTTTAGATGGTGCGTATAAAAATAGGTTATATAGATTTTTAAAATTTAAATAACTTTTAAATCTGTAAATAATTTTAATACGATTTCATAATTTGTTGTTAATTCAATAGAATATTCTTTAAAGAATCGGAAATATTTCGTAAACTACAAGAAATAGTTTATGTATACATACGATGATGTTCAGATATAAGGAATTGGTATTGGTATTAAATGTTTTTCAAAATCCCAAGTGACATACTTTGGAACCTGTGGACTCACAACATTCAAAACACGAAACATTTTCGGGGTTCAAACACACACACACACACACAATTTTTTCTTTTTGCAAGTGCGAGATCGTAGGCGAAGAGGTAAAGATAATTTTAAAAACTTAATATTTCCTTTTCCTCTTTCTCCTATTAACTAAAATTGTAGCAAGAAAAATTGCTGTCTATGAACTCCAACTTAAACTTGACAACACCTGTAATACTTAGCTCAATTTTAAATTAATTGAAATCGGACCATCCGTTTGGAAATGGAAATTTATTTATTTCTATTTTATTATTGACCCCACACACTTTAAGACAGTTAGCCATTTGTAAAAATTGTAAAATTTTTGGATTGGCGTAACTTTTGGGATCATCTAGAGGTGGATTATAAGGGATTTTGGTGACAAATAATACTTTCTGATTTAATGTTCATTTCCAGGCTTTTATGAACTGAAAACCAAAAATTGCAGGCATGTGACAGAAAAGGTCTTTCACTAAATACTTTCTAAATATTGTGCGTGTAATAGAATCTTTTTTAGTTAAGATATCATAACAAAATTTCCGTTAAAGATCAATTTTATAATTTGGAATGATAAAAGATTAAGATTTGGATAAAAGGAATTCCAAAAATTTAACTTTTTTAATTTGTTTTTTCCATAAAGTTCATTTTTATTGTTCACTGAAAAAATATTTACAAACGATTTTAAACACTTTAAGGTTTTTGAAACTTCATTCAGCTTTGGAGTTTTAAAACATAAGGGCTTGTCAAAATTTTAAAAAGTCCCGATCGAAATGAAATAGCTCCCAACAAAATTTCGTTGGAAGTTATTTCATTATAAAGAAACTCCCATCAAAAAAAAAAAAAACAAGAGCGAATGTTCCATCAACTTCTTCAAATTTTACGTTATATGGGGGGGGCGGTAAAGTGGGCGGACCACGCCCATTTTTTGTTTCCGTATTTACATTTGTCCTTGAACTATTTGAACACAATTTCGTTGATTTTCACCTTATATGGGAGTGGGCGGTAAAGTAGGCGGACCACGCCCATTTTTGTTTTCCGAGTTTATATCGATCCCCGAACTACACATACAATATTTCGTTGTCGTACATGCTTTTGTTGATGAAATATCAGCAGAAAAGTATTTAACGGACACCCTGTGTTTCTAGTTTTTAACCCATAACTTTTTTGTTTATTAACCGATTTTGCACATTTTCAATCCCAAACAAACCTTATATAAGACAAATATTTGTGCCAAATTTCGTCCCCCTACGTTGTCCCGTTCGAGCCCTATCCTGCTTTCAACAGACGGACAGACATAGCTAGATCGACTCAGAATCGAACCAGGACCCAGAAAATATATACTTTGTGGGGTCTTAAATGATTTCTTCGACATGTTACACACGGAATGACAAAATCAATATACCCCCCATCTTTTTGATGGTTCCAACGCACTGGATGTTATTTTATGTTAAGAAGTGTGTTCGAAAAAATCTTAACAACGTTTTGCCTCAAAATTTTTTTTCGGAATCAATATTTAAGATTTTTTTCATCTAGTTATCTTTAAAAAATATGTCAGTTATTATTTTTATGACAACCATGCTGATTTGTTGTGAGTTTGATCAAAATGAGGGACAAAAAGATGTACGTGCTATAAATTAATAAAAAAATAAAAAAAAAAAAAAGAATTAAAAAAAAAAAAAAATTGTCAAAAAATTAAATTTCTGGCGTCAAATGTTATTAACTAGTATCGGGAGAATTTGGCCATTGATAGGAAACCTAGTTTGAGAAGAACTATAATGATAATGGGAAGGCCAGAAAATCGAAAGCATTTTGAAAAGAACTCCAAATACATATATCTGGTAGAAAAGCAGCCCGGTTAATGCCCTGAATATTTGGTGCAAACAATTAAAGCTAATACGGAGTCAAAAAAATTCCAAACAGGAATGATGCAAAAAATTTAGAAGCCAAGAATAGGGCACGAAAATTAAAACCAAATTTCATACAAAAACTCTCATGTTGTATAATGGACGACGAAACGTATGTGCTGGCAGAATTTTCGCAGCTTTCGGGTAAAAATGTGTATGTTGCTAATGCTCGAAGAAATATTTAAGATACGTTTAGGTTCCAAAAACAGACAAAATTTCTTAAAAAATTCCTGGTATAACAAGTTATATGCAGTAGCGGCAAAACAAGTCTTTTACATTCGACTCTATAAGTACGGAAATATACATCCAATAAAGTTTGCAAAAAAATCTTCTTTTCATAAGAGAGCACAATGTGTCCACATATTTTTGGCCCGATTTAGCATCATGTCACTATGGTAGGACAGCTCTGAAGTGGCAACAAAACAATAACACAGTTTTTGTACCAAGAGAGGTCAATCCTCCAAATTTTTCGGAGCTAAGATCAGTGGAGAGATATCCAGCTCTTGTAAAAATAAAATTGATGGCATATGTTGACATTTAAAAAGAACAGTATTAACTTGGGAAAATTATGTTGGTGGCCTGGCCTTAGGGTTGCCAGACGGGCTTGAATGAGCTTGATTGTCAAGATATTTTAGGTCTTGTCAAGTTTCAAGCTAAAATACAATTTGTCAAGCTAAAAATATTCTATAGTACTTTAAAATATTTTACAATTTAAATTTCTTAAAAAATATAATAAATTTATTCAAATATAAAAAGTATGGTTTTCTCCGTTACAGATTGTATGAATTTTTGCCCATCACTGACAATAAATACAAGAAATGATTTTAAAACTTTATTTTATTGTGAAATTTGTGAGTATTTTATATCAAATATATTTCTGAGAAAAAGTTAAAATTAAAAAGCGGCATTGTCCCAAAAAATTTCATAATCCATTTCAAATTTTGTAGTACCGGCAGTATTAAAGGATGAATCACTTGATTCAAAGGCTAAATTATTACTTGTTTTTCATAATATAATACATGGACTTAGTTATAACAACTTTAGATGGCCATGTCAAATTATGTTCATATTTATACTGCGATAGTAAAATTGCTAACAAAATTACTTGTGGTCGTACTAAAGTAGCAGCAATTGCAAGAAACGTATTGGCTCCATATTGTCAAGAAAAAGTTTCTAGAGCCTTAAAAGAAAGTTTATTTTTTGGAATCTGCAGTGACGTATCAAATATTTTAAATATAAAAACGTATCCATATGCAGCTCAATGTTTTAGTATTAAAAATGGTATTCGTAGACAAATTCTGGATTTCTATGTAGATTCGAATGAAACTTCAACAAGTATATTCAAAAATATTAAAAGAATAACTATAGAAAATAAACTAGATCTTCAAAAAATTACTTCATACAGCGTCAATAATGCAGCAATAAATTATGGTGTTAATAATTCCGTGTTTCAAAAATAAAAAAATTAAAACAATAAAATAATAAAAGCTAATTGCAACTGCTATGTGATAAACAAATGTGTAAAAAGTGCGTTGAATGCTTTATCTATCGACGTGGAAAATATCGTAATAAAAACATTTATATTACTCTGAGTTTTACATATTTTTTGTTTATATTAATTTTTCAGTTCCTAATAAAATTTTGTTGGAAAAATAAAATTTTGTTTGGATATAATTGATGCGTCTACAATTTTCTTCAGGTTTTAATTTTTTTAACATTTGTGGTTATGTCAAGTTGATTTGTTTAAAATCAAGTTGAATTTTTCGAAATGTCAAGTCAAACTACCAAACAATTCTGGCAACCCTACTTGGCCTCGATCTTAAGCAGCACCCAATTACTTTTTTAAATATAACTGGTGACATGGTCGCTCTGCACAATAAGAGCAGAATTTCTATGCCCTTTGTTCAAAAAAGTTGTCAAGATTTTTAGGAATCTGCCGCCATTGTGTTGTACGTAAAGTCATGGACCCATCATTCAGACTATCTTCAGAACATAGATAAATGGGACAGCATCTATTTTTAGGGATCAAGTTTCATTTCAATATTAAATTACAAAAACTAGTTTTTGCTCAAAACCAGCAAAAAGTCAATTAAAAAACGAATAGTAAACTATTTAAGGAGTGAGATCGAAAAATTCTTAACATACATAATATTCAATAACTTGGAAACGGTTGATCTTAGAGTTTTCATTAATTTTTTAATCATTTGATAATTAAGCACAGATCACAGAAATATATAATTTTTATGGTTCTAACCACTAATTATAAAATTGTAGACCATTTTTGAAAACCCTTTCTTTGGAGATTTGATAGTTGCTTCAGTCACTTTTTTGGAACAGTGTGCACATCTTCTGTTAAAATCTTCGGTATTTTGGGACACCTTTTTTGTGCACTTGAATTCACTTTTCACAAGAGCTCAATATCTCTCCACTGGTCTAAGCTATGGACAATTTTGAAAATTGACCTCTCTTGGTACTAAAACTATGTTATTGATTTGGTACCACTCCAGAGCTTTCTTACCGTAGTGACATGATACCAAATGGGTCCAAAAATATGTGGACACGTTGTGCTTTCTTAAGAAAAGAAGAAGTCTTTTTTGCAAATATTCCTTTATGCATATTTTGGTATTTATAGATCCGAATGTATCAAATGACTTTCCTGCCGCAACTGCAAAAAGCTTGTTATACCATGAATTTTGTAAGAAATTTTTGTTGCTTTTGGGTCTTAAACTTATCTCCAACATTGCTTTGAGCATTAGCAAAAAAAATTTTTGAGACACAAGCCAGCACCTGCGTTTCTACGTCAATTATACAGCTTGAGTATTTTTGTATGAAATTTGGTTTTAAATTCCGAGTCCTATTTTTGGCTTGTAATTTTTTTTTTTTTTGCAGAATTCCAGTTTGGAATTTTTTGAACTTTATATGTTATCTACTTTCTCATTAGCTTTAAATTTTCGCACCAAATAGTCGAAGCAATGAAAAAACTGAGCTGATTTTCTACCAGATGTGTTTGGAGTTCCTTTCAATATGCCTTCAATTTTCTGGCCTTCCCAATATCATGTGGTCCTTTTTTCTTACCGAACTAGGTTTCACATCAATAGTCAAATTCTCCTGATACTGTTTAATAACATTAGAAACGGTTTTACGGACGACATTTAATTCTGTGGCCAATTATTTGTAAGACCTATTTGAATTTTTTGAAATTTTTTAATAACTTGTAGGACGTAAATCTTTTTCGTCACTTATTTTGATGAAAATAAGGACAAATTAACATGGTTGTTATTAAAAATAATAACTGAAGTATTTTTCCATGATAACTAGATCAAAAAAAAAAAAAATTTGAATATTGATTCCGAAAAAAGTTATGAGGCAAAATGTGTGTTAAGAATTTTTCGATCTCACTCCTTAATTTCAAAAAATTTAAGTAAATATGTATGCTAACAAGTACAAAAATGATAATAAGTAGCACATTATTAAAAAATATTCGGTACATTACTTTTACGGTTTATGATTTTTGTCCGCCTACGAGAGATATAAAATCATGGGACCTAAAAAATTTTCCGCCTACCGGAGATGTTCGCCCATGGGAGCTTTTACTGTATTTCGTAATTTTTTTCCATACTAATTGGTTTTTATTTCATTATGATCGGAAGTTATTTCATTATGAAGTAACTTCCAAATGAAATAATTCCTAAAGAAATTTTATTTGAAATTATTTTACTTATTTTTGCAATTGGGCTTTATTTCATTCTATTTGTCATTATTTTTTTGTCTTATAATTTAATATTATAAAAAGTACCTTCTGTGGTACCAAAAACTACCACCCTTCACTATCACTTAGCATCCCTGTTAAAAGTTCAGCACAAATAACTTTTGTAGTTGTATGCATCTCTATGGGTAGATTATAAAGTTAAGATAACGGTAACAGTGAGAGTAAGAATGAAAGAGAATGACAACAAAGAGCACAAACAAAGAGACCAGTGATAATAAGTAACAATATATGACACGTGTCATAAGCTTTTTTGTGGGTATTTTTTGTTTCCTCAGATAATGATCATCAAATAATGGTAATTTTGTAGTTACAAGTAGTTACGTATGTATAATTAATTTATTTAAAGACCATAATTGTAATTCAATATTTTTTTAAAAGATTAACAATTTATTATATCCTTTGCTATGTATAGTTTGCTAAAAATGTTTAAACAAAATCGTCAACAAGATAATGTAAAGAAAGGATATAGATGGGAAAATAAAATTAAGGATTTTTTATTTGGTTTAATATTAAAGTAACAAATTTATAAGTGGTTTAATTATAATATTTATTTTATATTTAACTGGTAGTTATAAGATTTTAAGAATTTGTGCAAATAATTGCAGTAGATTAAATTGATATTTTATGTAGGAAATTCTTAAAATATATGGAAAATAATGGTGGGAAATTTTATTTAAAATTTTAATAAAAAGGAAAAGAAAAAAGAAATTTAGATAAAATTACTTTTTTATTTTACACAATATTTTAAAAATTATCACACAGATTTATTTAAATCTTAAAATCTTTATATCAAATTATAATACCAAATTCATTATTTTCTCTAACACTCAAGATAATTTCTTGTCACTTCAAAAATTAATTTGATGTTAATGAAATTATATTATCTTTAGTTAATTGTTTTTTATTATTAAAAAATAAACAAACAACTAAATATATTATTAACAATAATATTGTCTTGTTCTCAAAATATAATTAAAAGTTATGTGTGTTTTAATTTTATTTTATATACTAACCCCATCCAAGTAAGTACTCGGTAACAGACTTAAAGTATCACATTACAAAAAACACAACAAAAAATATTGTAATATTTGGCGCGCTTCACTCAAGTGTACTTGAATTGGTTGGTTACAATAACACAATCAATTTTTAATATTTAAACTGAAAAAAAAAAACTAAAGAAAGAAAAAACTATGCGTCACATTTATGAAGACTCCATAAAGTAATTTAATACTTTTTAATAAACACCATATAGTCATGTATTTTGTTGTTGTGTTTTTTATTAGCCACTGTATTTAATTTTTTTTTTTTAATTTTCATACTCTTTACAGTGACAATCACTCAAATGTTAAAGACAATTTTAATCAAAAACTGAAATGTGTTTTATATAGAAGAAAAATTCTTAAAGAAATTTATTTCCTAGGGAAGAGGGAAACAAATTAAAACCATTGTAGACCAGCTGTCACCTTTGGATAGTTGAAGTGTCATTGGTACAGGCTAACGCTCGTACCATAACATATTGTATTGTGTTGACAGTTGGAATAGTCTGATATTGATACTTTTGTTACTTTAATATTTTTTTAAGTAAAAGTATGAATGACATGCCTCGGAAATGTCATAAGGTCTTTTGAGGAAACAATAAGGAGTTGTAGGTGTAGTTATGGTTCGACAGTTGGTTAAATTTTAAAATTTATTAAGAAAAATAAAATAAAAAGGATCTTGTTATATTTTTAGGAAAAAAGGAGTAAACTTGATAAGAGTGAAACAGCATTTGTAATATTAAAACTATAGTTATCTTTAGCATATAATCTCTTTGACCGTGGGATTAACTTGATTTGATTACTTTTCCAAATCTTTGCACTGATTTGTTATAATATTTATGGGATGATTGATATGTTAATGCTCTAACCGACAGTAAAATTTGTTGTCTTTTTTATAAAATATTAAGAGTGTTTTAAGACAAGTTTAAATAATAAACTCTTATTATAAACTTTAAAATAATTTAAAAAATATAAAAAAAAGCTAATACCCGGTGTGCTTCGCCACCCCTCATTAGATAGATGATTCCAGTGCAAAATTTGAAAATTCAAGCTCTAATAGTTCCCAGATATACTAATTTTTGTATTTAATTTTTATGGGAAGGACCATACCCCCATAATCCGCTAATTTATTAGACAAATGTTTTCATGGATGTCAAAATTCCTTGTACAAAATTTGAGCATTCCAACTCCAATAGTTTCCTAGATATACGAATTTTTGCATTTAATTCATATTGGAGGTACCATGCCCCCTACTTCTAGTCCGCCCATATTTTTCTTAAAAATTAATATTGATACCAAAGTGGCTCCGACAAAATTTTAGAACTCTAACTGTTATATTTTCTAAGATATGATAATTTAATATTTTCTTTATATGGGAGGTGCCACGCCCACTATTGCTAATGTACCAATTTTTGTCCAAAATAATCATATTGAAGCTAATGCTAGTCGTACAAAATTTGAGCTCTCTAACTTTTATAGTTTCACAGATATAAAAATTTTGGTATTAACTTTATATGAGAGATGACACGCCCACTATTTCTTTTCCGTTTTAAAAACCGGTTTTTTTAACATATCTCCGCATTGTATGAACCGATCTTGCTGAATTCCAATAGCAAAATTCTCGAAAGCATTTCCGATCGTTTGATATATATATTATATATGTCAGTTATCGGTGGGCTTCATAAACGCCATTTCAACCGACACACGGACGGACGGACATGGTCCTATCGTCATCATTTCTTACAAGGATCCCGAAAATGTCAACTTTTTTGCTCTCCGACGAAAATTGTGGGAATTACAAACGGAATGACAAACTTATATATACCCTTTACACCTATGGTGAAGGGTAAATATCATTTAGAATATAGGGCAAATCTGATACGAAAATCTTTATGACGATGTGGCAACTTGTGGTACCTATTCTTATACATATGGGGACTATGATAAATTATATATATAAAGATAAATTTTCTTATACAATATATTTTAACAATTGATATACACTGCCGCTCACTTGAATACGACACATACAAAAATAGCTTTTGGCATTTAATATTTCGCTAGTGAATAATAACTAAATCTAGCTTTTTTAAATTTAAATTAAACTTTATTTACACGATATATTATAATTAATAATAATTCAGGAATACGTGTTAAAAACAAAAAAAAAAAAAAAATAATAATAATAAAATAATGACTAAAAGTGTTGGCTCATCACATTACGACATGCAGCTTTAAATTCAATAAAAGCTTTAATTTTCGAACTTTTTCATAAAAACTTTTAAAATTTTTCAAAAATGCGGTTTGGAATTGAGTCATAAAGGCTTTTTATGTAATCCAAAGAAATCGTACTGCACGCTTCAATTAGGTCGGATTTTGTTTCATACTGTTTCCCAGATTCATACACTTTACGAGCTAACCATCCCCATACATTTTCCATTATACATATTTAAATCCGGGGAGTATGGCGGCCAATCAAGTAATGTTACATTTTGTTTTCTAATCCAGTTTTTAACCAAATTTGCAGTATGAATAGGTGCATTATCATGTTGATATGTTCATGATATAGAGCTAAAAATATTGGAAAAATGGGGGAATGCTTTTTTCAGAACAGTAACCATCTGGTCCTTCTAAATTTTTTTCATCGGAAAATACTGCTCTGTGCCATTGTTTTTCCCATGTCATATGATGCCGGCTAAAAAGTAGTCTTTTTTCTTTTCGAGATGGAGATAATTACTGACCACACAACGAGTTCGACCAATTTTATTTTCTATTTGGCTAATATTTAGTCCACATTCCTTATAGGCTTTGATTTTGCCAATTTCCTACTTTGACAACGCTGTTTTTCTTCCCATTCTGTAGGAATTCAAAAGAAATTAGTTTAATTTTTATTAAAATCAATAAAAACATACTTTTTTTCAGTTGTTACTTTGTTACAAAATAAAATTGATAGAAAAATGTCGTATTCTGATGAGCTAAAAAATCCCTATTTTTTTAAAGAAGTTATATTAACTTTAATAAATTTATAAATGCAATTTTTAAAAATGTTTTGTTTAATCCAAATGAAGGACATCAATGTTAGCATCAAACTGAACCTGTAAAAAATTTAAATACTCTTATGAATTTTGATAGTGAAACCGGAAAATCTGAATAACATTTATGTTGTATTCAGATGAGCGGCAGTGTAAAAAATCTACAACGATTGTGATCACATTGTTAATTTACGGTGTCGCACAAGCACAAGGAATCGATTAATCACAAGGTGGATTAACTATTGACCCTTAATGGTGACATTTTATACACGAATGTGTTCGATATTTCTCCGGTTGTATAGTAGAATTTGTTTCTGTGCGACTTCCATTTGCATTTAAGAGCGTATATTTAAGTGTGAAATTTTTGAATCATCACTCGAAAAAATGGCTTTTTCTTTTTTATAGAAAATTAATTGAATTTCTTTGATACTGTGTGAATGAATACATTACGGAACGTAACATCTATTGCTCGACTACACGAAAAGGATGGAAAATAAATGGATACCCAATTTTTTTTTTATCAAATGGAAAGGCTCAAAAATATTCTTGAACATCTTAATCAAATTAATTTCCATTTCAACGGCTTCGTATTGCACTGGACATTACACCACCAGAGCGAGAGAGTAAAAATACTGGTGAAATGGATAATGTGTTTTAAAAGATCCAGATTGATATTTTGCATTGTGACCAGTAATTAGATTAATTACCATTCTCAATTGCGTCCTATTAATTTCCAGAAGAATATTACTATATTTTATTTTTTCTTCCTCCCATAATTGCTTAGTCTGTATAAAGCTCTCAGATTCTTGCCATCGACTGGACCATACAGTTATAATATAAATAAATAAATAAATAAATAAATAAATAAATAAATAAATAAATAAATAAATAAATAAATAAATAAATAAATAAATAAATAAATAAATAAATAAATAAATAAATAAATAAATAAATAAATAAATAAATAAATAAATAAATAAATAAATAAATAAATAAATAAATAAATAAATAAATAAATAAATAAATAAATAAATAAATAAATAAATAAATAAATAAATAAATAAATAAATAAATAAATAAATAAATAAATAAATAAATAAATAAATAAATAAATAAATAAATAAATAAATAAATAAATAAATAAATAAATAAATAAATAAATAAATAAATAAATAAATAAATAAATAAATAAATAAATAAATAAATAAATAAATAAATAAATAAATAAATAAATAAATAAATAAATAAATAAATAAATAAATAAATAAATAAATAAATAAATAAATAAATAAATAAATAAATAAATAAATAAATAAATAAATAAATAAATAAATAAATAAATAAATAAATAAATAAATAAATAAATAAATAAATAAATAAATAAATAAATAAATAAATAAATTAATTAATTAATTAATAAATTAATAAATTAATAAATTAATAAATTAATAAATTAATAAATTAATGAATTAATGAATTAATAAATTAATAAATTAATAAATTAATAAATTAATAAATTAATAAATTAATAAATTAATAAATTAATAAATTAATAAATTAATAAATTAATAAATTAATAAATTAATAAATTAATAAATTAATAAATTAATAAATTAATAAATTAATAAATTAATAAATTAATAAATTAATAAATTAATAACTTAATAAATAAATTAATAAATAAATAAATAAACTGAACTGAAAAAGAGCTGAAAAAGTTATTTTTAACACATGGTTGTCATTGGGAGGAAGTTCTTCTTTTAAACTTCTTATTCATTTCTTTTGAAGCACTTCCCTTAAAACTATGTTTATAAAACTTTTTAACAAAAGTTCTGCTTTAGCCTTATTAAAATATAATAAAAATGCTTTAGAATTTGTACAATTTTAATTTTCTTAGAAATTATTAACTTTTTTCCCGCTAAAAATTCATTTATTTTCACTTTTTTTAATGTAATTATTAAGATCTTCCAAAAAAGTTTAAAATATGCACTTTGTTCTACTTTTGAAGTAGTAAAACTGTTCTTTTTAGGAATCTCTTGATCGTTTTTTGCTGGTTAGTAATAGAGCATGAGCTTTGTTGTGGGTGAATGGATGATCTTTAATTTTTCTTCTCCGCATATTTTATTTAGAAAATACAACATTATTTTATTAACGGATATTTTTAAAATACATCAAGAATTTTGTAATCTTTGACACTGATTTAAATAATTCCCACACTGTCTTTCTTTTTTAACTAAATAAAAAAAAATAACTAAAATAACACACAGAAAAAATTCAACTAAAAACACCGTTTTTATATTCATGATATTTTTCTAAAAATTTAGTCAAGTGTAAAGGCATTCGATGATGAAGATCACACTCGACCAATATCACATTACATGGTGGGAATTCTTTACACTGTCTCATCGATATTATACTCTACATGAAAACGTAGCCAAAAACACACAGATACTTGAACGTTTTAAAATAAAAAAATATCATTCACTCTCAAAGCGGTAACAACTACTATGAAACGAATCAACAACGTGTGTGACAAACGTATTGATAAAAAATATATAGAAAAGAGGCGACGTTTTTACTGAGATTTATTTAACGTAGTTTGAACCGGTTTTGATTAAACTCGAGTCTATAGAACAATCAGGGTATAAATTACACACAGTGTTGACAGAGTTAAGAAAAAAAAAATAATAATAATTCGATTAAGAGTTAAGAGCAAAAAAGCTTGTTGTTTAACAAAAAAGTTTGCTTCTGAATGTCAAAATTAATTAAGTTTGAGATGAATGAATGAATATAAATTTGAAAAATCATTTGTTTGGTGTTAAATTTTTATCTTAAAATGATAATAATTATCATTCTTAATTTATTTTTTAAAGGATATTGAAACTAAAAGTTTAATAGCAATAATTAAAAATATATTTTTGTCAAAGCTTTATAAACGTTTATAAATTAAAAACTGCTATTAAGAATAAAAGCATAAGTTTATTACTAATTAAAATATGATATCTAAAAAGCTTCAATACTATTGAAATCTGAAATAATAATTACAAATCAATTTGGGTTTTTTTTTAATTTATAAAACATTTGGGGGATTCACAAAGTGTGCTATCATGTCGTATTGTCATAATGTCATAAAATTTTGCAAAGGAAAAGCAATAACAATATTTTTTATACATTGAAATATTTTAGGACTTATGACAATACGACATGATAGCACACTTTGTGAATCCCCCAATTATATTGTAATAAATTGTATTATATTCTGTCATTCAAGATTTATCATAACATACGTTTCACAAATGTTCTTTTTCTTTATTTAATTGTATTGGAAATATTAGCATTCTTGTTTTAGTATAACATCCAATAAAACTGGCCTTTTCCAACAAAAATAGAAATGGATTTTCTTTTTCTTCTAATAAACAAACGCCAATATAAAACATAAAAGCAAATGAACGGAAGCCCCAAAAATGCACACTAACGCCAAGAAAAAGTATTTCATTGATTTTTGAAACCAAAGAAATTATTTTTATTTTGGAAAAATGTTTAGTTTTTTTTTTTTTCTTTTTTTACGAACATCGCATTAAGTTGTAAACATGGAAAGAAAAGGCGTAAAATAGAAAAAAATAAATGGAAATGAAGGAAAAAAAAGAACACAGACTGGCGAATTTATGGATAACAGAAGAATCATGTGTGATTAATTACTGCTAGAAGGATACTATTTCATAGTTGTTATTAGACTTATTTTGGGTTTTGCAGTTATATAATAAATGCTTTCGAAATTGGCTAAAGGCACTCGAAGTACGGCGATATTGGTCTAGCAAAAAATCCACAATTGATAATATATGGGTATTTATATACTTATGGCGGAATATGTCTTTAAGATTAGGACAATACATTTGAGCAAGAACCGAAATACCGATCTTGTTATACTTTGCTCTTAGGGATAGAAGTATCACCAGACACGACCGAAGTACTTTTTTCCAAACCGTAACCGAACCCGTAGTTAGCCGACCGAGAGCCGAATAATTTATCTCATCGGATTGTATTTGAAGGCCGAATCTTGTAGTTAGCCAACAGAGAGCCGCATCATTTATCTTGTCGGATTGTATTTAGTTCATAAAATAGCTCATACGATCTTAGTTAGCTGACAGAGAGCCGAAGCTTTTATCTCGTTGGATTCCATAAAATAGCTTATACGATCTTAAGCCCCAACCACTCAACTAAAAATCATCGTATCGCAATCAGCTGTTTCAACCTGCTTTATGCAGATGTGTGTATCTAGCTATTAACACAAAAATTCTAGGTAGCGTATCGCAGAAATCTACAGAAAATAGATTTTTACGTAGCTGCGTAAGTTTTTAACATCCCTGTAGTTTGTTTTGTTCACAAAATAACCGAAAAACAGAGTTGTTTACACAATGAATATTCGAAAACATATGATACGTTTACTTTTGTAGACTGGTTGTACAAAATGTTTCACGCTACTTTTCTTCATTCTGCGTTGCGTTGCAAAGTTGACTGGTTCGGCCTTTAGGCAGCCGATTGAGAGCCGAAGAATTTATCTCTCTCGTCGCACAGTGCTTTGTTCCATAGACAATAATCAAAATAAAAATATTTTTCAAATTGAGTTGAAATATACGTTTTTGGAAAAGTAACAATATAGATCATATAATTTAAAAAGATTTTTTTTTTTTTAATAAAATTATTTTTGTAACTACTAGAGGGCGCTAAAATCAGAGAATTTTAGGAAAAATTTAATAAACCAAAAGGCTGGTTTTAAACTGTTTTAGGAAAAAAATTGTCAAAAATTAATTTTTTGAAAAAATGCGTAGAAGTTTAGTTTTTTCAATACCTCAGAATAATGGCAAATAAAAACTATTATTATCTTTTAAATATAGTGTTTCGAATAAATATATATTATTGCTCAAATTTACACATATTTTTTATTTAAAACCTAAAAATTCCTTAAATTTGATGGAGAATATAAAAAAATTATAAAAAATTACACAATTTTTTTTTACGGTTTATAAAAGTTTTTATAGTTATTTAATAGATTAAAAAATAGTTAGAGCCTATTTTTTGCTACAACTTTTAAAAAAGTTTAATTGAAAAAGTGTCTGAATTTCTTAATGTTGACGTAATTTATTTTGCTAAATTAAAGTAAAATAATTATAAAAATTATTTCGAAATTTAAAAAACAACTAAGGAATAGAAAAATAAAATTTTTGGACCTAATATATTACGTCAAAAATCCCCCAGATGGTACTAATTATAGAGCATTTTTAAATTTTAATACAAAAAATTACGTAAGTTAGATGGAGTAGTAAAAAGAATTATAAAAAATTATACAATTTTTTTGCTTGATTCTAAAATTCAATATTGTTTTTTAATATATAAAAGAAGAATTACTTCCTATTTTTTGCCACAAATAAAAAAAAAAAATAATAATTCAAAAAAATTTTAAATTTCCTTTTATAACACAAAAGTCAAAAAATTCTTCTTCTTCGACATTGCTTTAAAATATAATACAATATTAAGAACTAAAAGCAAATAAAAACGTTGGACCGGAAATCGGGCGAAATTAGGCAAATTAAAGATTTACTCAACATTAAATGTGGGTGCAGAAATTAAAATAATATTTAATAACGATAGGGCTTGGGGGAGGTAGGTATGCCCTTGCTCCTATTAAATAAAATATTGTCTGACCTATAAAAAACCCATTTCCAATGGCTATCGTAAATTTTAATACTGTTTTGACCAGTATTTTGGAAGAAAATGCGTTTTTCACATTTCAGAATATATGGGAGGTAGGCGCTTTTTTACTCCGATTTTATCAAAACTTTGTATATATTTACTTGGGTCAAAAGTAATATATGTGCCAAGTTTCAATTTTCTGCGACACCTCCTTCTATTTTCGTAAAATTAAAAACGGTTTTAGCCAGAAATGCGTTTTTCTCATTTCAGGATATATGGGTGGTAGGCGTGTTCTTGTTCCGATTTAAATAAAAATTGGCAGAATCATAAATAATCTATATTTAACTGCAATTACAAATTTGTGTGGAATTCTGACCAGTAATCACGCAGTAAATCCGTTTTTTATTTCCAGGATATATGGGAGATGGGCGTGTCCTTGCTTCGATTAAAAAATAAATTATAAGACGTATAAGAAATCTATTTTTAATGGCTGGTACAAATTTTGGTAAAGTTCAGACCAGTATTTTAGAAGAAAATTAGTTTTTTAAATTTAGGATATATGGGAGGTTGGCGTGTCCTTGCGCCATTTTTTTCAAAACTTCGCATTTATTCATTCTAAGTCTAAAGTAATATGTGTACCAAGTTTCAATTTGCTACGACAACTCCTGCTATTTTTGTTCTATCGTTGTATGGGATCAAAGCACTGTGCGTCGTAGCTCACACAGTTATATTTTCATTGCATTTTGAGAACGAAACTTGTAGTTAGCCGACCATGAACCGAAGAATTTATATTGTCGGATTGTAGCGTAGCTTATACGATCCTAGCTAGCTTATCTCGTCGGATTAGAGACAAAATCGTAGTTAGCCGATTTTTTTTTTTTTTTTTTGTAAGTATTTCAAGTACATTGAAAAAATTCAGATGTGTTATAGTTATATATTTGTAAAATCAAAATCTTTTAAGAGATAAAAAATATTTTTACATATTAATATGTATATAAGAACGCATAAATTCGTTGGTCTCTCTATTCATGCTATTTTTGCATATTTCTGTGCATATTATCCAATATTTTCGTGCTTTTTCAAGCGCATATTTTAATTTATTTCAGTGCATATTTAAACCTGCCCTGGTAATTACATTCATTAGAATTCTGAGTGTTGGCCTATTTAGTTTAAGGATCACTTGTCTTCTCGATGTTTGGGTTTCCACTATACGATGTCAGTCTTTCTCCCGAAGTTTTAATTATGTCAGTCTCTGACGTTTTCATCTCTTGTTACTACTTTAGCGGCAGGAAGACTTTAGTGATAGGTGCCAGTGACACGGCTTGGAAAGATACTGCTCGTGGCTGTAGTTGGGTAGTCGTTTGAGCTTGGATATGGCCATGGACAAAACTGTAATAATGCAGTTTAAGGGCAGGTTAACTCAGGGTCATCATTCACTTATTTAATCTTGCAAGTCATAAATAAATTTTTGAAGAATTAAAAAAAAAAAAAAAAACAAGCGCGAATGTTATATTCGGCCCGGCCGAATCTATATACTCACCATCAACTTTTTCAAATTTTTCGTTATATGGGAGAGGGCAGTAAAGTGGGCAGTAAAGTAGGCGGACCACGCCCATTTTTTGTTTCCGAGTTTACATTGGTCCTTGAACTATTTGAACACAATGTGGGCTGAACACGCCCATTTTTGGTTTCCGAGTTTATATCGATCCCCGAACTATACGTACAAAATTTCGTTGTCGTATATGCTTTTGTTGAAGAAATATCAGCAGAAAAGTATAAAACGGACACCCTGTGTTTCTAGTTTTTAGCCCATAACTCTTTTGTTTATTTGTTGTTTTAAACAAATATTTCGTACTAGATCTACTCAGAATCTAACCAGGACCCAGAAAATATACGTTGTCCCGTTCGAGCCCTATCCTGCTTTCAACAGACGGACGGACATAGCTAGATCTACTCAGAATCTAACCAGGACACAGAAAATATATACTTTGTGGGGTCTTAGATGATTCCTTTTAGATGGTGGGTATAAAAATTCATACCCGATGTTACCAACTTTGGAGGACTACCCCCAAGATTCGCTAGAGACCTGTGCTCCTTCAAATCAACTCGAAAACACCACAGCTCTATGGTTTAAAAAAAACCTGGGACCACTGTACAACTTTAGCAGACTGCTATTAGTAAAACGCATCCTTAGGAATGACATGGTCTTCAGCGGGCGTACTTTTCGTGCCATATATTCATTGTTTGCGAAACGTTTGGTGCTCCGATCTGCTACACTTATGTCTTTTGTTGGGAGAAACAAGGTCTTTTTATGACATAGGATTACTATGCTGACATGTATGCCGGAACATTTTTAACGACATTCTTGAGGTTCTGCTAGGAGCAGCAAAACTTGAAGAAAGTACCGAATTTTTATTCTAATCTCACAGATAGAGTCATACAATACACCTTTACAAAGATAGGGCACAAGGTGAACGGAAATTGACAAAGGGAAGTGACGTGTACTTTGTGCTAGACAACCTTGATTTTAGTTTTGGCATAAATTTGGGATTTTTACTAGGGAAGCATGGCTTTCTTAATGAAGTTTTTCATAAAGAGGTCTGTCTGAAACTGCGAGTATGTGAATTTAAAGGCTCGTACATACTTACAGAGTGTCCTAATTATGATGTCATTAGGTAAATAGATGGAATTGACAAAACATCGACAATTCAGTCCCAATAGTTTATAAACCTAGTATGTTTTTAATTTATTGATGACGTTCACAAATCAACAACGAAGAATTGATACCGAATTGGCATCCTTTTAACACCACAAAATAGTTAATTATGAAATAAAATTTAATGTTTTTGATTCCGTGTGTGAGAAAATTGGGCGGGATAAAGAAACAACACTGTAAATTGTCAAGGTGATCACAACCGTTATCGATTTGGCAACTTAATTTTTCCCTTACAATATGATTATTAGTAAGATTGTACTACATAAAGATTTAGGATTGTTACTATCCAATAATCTACGATTGATTCTGGGCTATACATAGGCCCACGATTAATGGTGAATTAGTTACATATAGAAATAAAATATTCACAGCGAAACATGATTAATTGAAATACCTATTAATGCCTAAATAGGATTGCTGAAATGGGCCTACAATTCTTGGGGAATCTGTAACTATTGCTACTGAAATTTAAGAATATGAAGTCCTACAATTGCAACCGATTTTAGTACTATAAAAATGTCTATAATTGCTATAAATTGTTTTTATTTAAAGATTAACAGTTGCTTTCAAAATAGGAGTATTGAATATCTACTTATCAATAAAAACTACATAATATTTTTAAATTCTTAAAGGTTCAAAATTGTTGCGAATCTTTATTATAAACAAAACCATGCTATTGCTCCTGAAATAGTAGAATGTAAAAATTCCAAAAGTTCCTGCATAATTGGATTGTATAAAGTTATACAATTACTACTGAAATTTGACCCAGAGGAAAACCGAACGCATGCGTGTTGATAACGATACCAATCAGTGTCAATAGTGATAAATTCAATATTGTTTGCTCAAATCATTAATGAATTTTGATATAAAATGGTATTAAATTGACACCATTTTAGTATTGAATTATTATATTTCTATTTTTTTAGTACCTAAATTTTTCATGTTCGTGGTTCAGTTTTTTTTCATATATATCCTAGTTTTTCCGACCGATTTCATTAGTTTTTAACTACCCAGTTGGAAATTGTGTCTTGAAGACAGTTTCATAAGTGACTTATATTGTAAAAGTCATTAGGTGATGACATTTATATGGGATGACTACATGACGTGTCAACACTTTTTCTTCAGATTACTACAATATGGAAATGGGTGTATATCTGAATGACTTTGATAGCTAGAAAATAGGTCAGATCTTAATGCATATACCTGAATTTAATGGTCAGCTATTCGTATAAATTCTAAGAAAAATTTAATTTCATTAAGATTAATATTTTTTTAACTTTTAAAAAGTTAATACATTTGTTAAACTTTTAAATAGTTAACCGTTTAAAGAGGGAATACACTAAAAAATAAAAAGTAATTTTGATCTTCTGTGTTCAACAACTTTAGAAAATTAAAAATATTTCAGTAAAAATTTATTAATCAAAAACTCTATGACAAATTAGTAAAAAAAAAATATAAACTAACAAACGTTTGTTAAAAAATATAAAATAATAAAATTGAGCAAATTAAATAAAATTTCACGTAAATCTTCTCGAAAAAAAAGTTATATAAAAAACGAGAGAAAAAGATATAATCGGTCAAGACCGACCATATGATACCCTACACCATTGTGTACATTATAATAACCGATACAAAATATTAAATGTAAAATAAAACATACGAATACAGAATATTGCGTCGATACTAACATTTGTATAAATTTATTCACTTTTGTGTGATTCCCGAAAGAGGGCCTTATATGGGAGCTATGGTAAATTAAGGATAGATCCTTCTACAATTTTACAGTATCATTTATGTTTATATACAAATTATTTTTGTCGAATATTAACTTGATACTAACATTTTAAAGGGATTTATGACCGATAAAGTGATTTTCTGAAAAGGGGTTTATATGGGAGATATGGTTAATTATGGACCGATTTTTCTGAAAATCGGCACACCGATTTAACCTTATATAAAACATTTATGTACTAAATTTCATTAAAATATTTATGTATTTATGATTGATAAACCCT
This sequence comes from Protophormia terraenovae, assembly GCA_951394005.1. Classification (NCBI taxonomy): domain Eukaryota; kingdom Metazoa; phylum Arthropoda; class Insecta; order Diptera; family Calliphoridae; genus Protophormia; species Protophormia terraenovae. The sequence goes on from OX596073.1 coordinate 134,279,631, forward strand.
TTTCCGGGAGGACAATTCTATGGGGGCTAGGTGAAATAATGAACCGATCATAACCAATTTCAATAGGCTTCGTTCCTATAAAAAATCTGTGTGCCAAATTTTATTAATTTTTGTTCAAAATTGCGACCTGTAGTTTGATTACAAGGTTTACATGGACGGACGGACGGACATCGTTAAATCGACTCAGATTTTAAGCCGATTAGTATAAATTAAGGTGGGTCTTAGACCAATATTTTTGGGTGTTACAAACATCAGCACAAACGCATAATACCCTCCCCACCTATCGTGGTGTAGGATATAAAAAAATAAATAAAACGTCCATTTAATTAATTTTACTCTTTTAGAAATTCCGATCGATCATCTGAAAGGGCAATTTCAGTACTTGCAGGCACACGTTAAGACTGCTTTGAGCCAGAATGCATTTCTACCAATAACAATGAAGTTAAAGAGGAAATTAAAGTATTGCAGATAGACACAAAAAGCATTTTAAACCAAAACACAGTTTTTACCAATATCGTTGAAGAGGCTGAATATTAATATTATTGTTTTAAATTTTGAATTAATGTTAGAATACTTCATAATACCTTTAATAAATTAATTTCTATTATTTCCAAATTTGTATTTCTTTAAATAAATGTGTCATAATCAATATGAAGGGTAGTTCGCATCACGTATACACTATTGAAAGCTGTTTTTTTATACCCTTCACCACAGGTGTAAAGGGTATATATAAGTTTGTCATTCCGTTTGTAATTTCCACAATTTTCGTCGGAGAGCAAAAAAGTTTATATTTTCGGAATCCTTGTAAGAAGCGATGACGATTGGACCATGTCCGTCCGTCCGTCCGTCCGTGTGTCGGTTGAAATGGCGTTTATGAAGCCCACCGATAACTGACATATATAATATGTATGTCAAACGATCGGAAATGCTTTCGAGAATTTTGCTATTGGAATTCAGCAAGATAGGTTCATACAATGCGGAGATATGTTCAAAAAACCAGTTTTTTGAACCGGTTTTCCAGTTTCTGAAGCCACTGTATACACTACGGACTTCGTTTTTACAAAGAATTCTCGGACATTTTTTTCTGAATTTTTGTTCTGAAAAAATGAAATAAATCGGTTAAGTAATAACTGAGATATCGGACAAAACGCATTTTTTATTTTTTGAAGCCTTGGTTTAAGCTATATTTTTATTTTTATACAGATCGGTCACAAATATTTTTATAAAATTTCGGTTTTTTGAATCAGGAAGATCGGTTTGTAAATGGTGGAGATATGCTTTAAAAACCGGTTTTTAGAACCGGTTTTTTAGTTTCTGTATCCTCTGCATATACCAGGGACTTCGAATTTTTAAAGGGGGCTCGAAAATTATTTTCTGAATTTTTGTTCTGAAAAAATTAAATAAATCGGTTCAGTAATAACTGAGATATCGGGGAAAACGAATTTTTTATTTTTGAAGCCCTTGTTCAAGCTATAGATTTTTATTTTTATATAAATCAGTCATAAATATTTTTATAAAATTTCGGTTTTTTTAATAAACCAAATTCGTTCATAATCAACAGAGTTATGGCCCAAAAACAAATCTGTTAAGAATATAAATACACCAACAAACATGTATATTAAGCATTGTAATGACTATTACCCAGCAGGCCACATGTCCATTAACGACACTTTCATCGATGATGTCGTCTAAATTTGTCGTCAAGAAAATGCATGTAGAGGACAAGTTTGATTAAAAGTCACCTATATTGTCATCTTACCCCATTTTCGGCGACTTCAATAACAATATATACTGAATTGTCGTACATATTTAGTTCGGTGAAAACATAAGTAAAATGTCCAGCGAGAATGTCGTGAATTAAACCAAACACACGACATGCTGCATGACTGGTGCATGACAATGTCATCAATACCTATCAGATAAATAAAAGGATTAATAAAACCATTAAAAAGTAGAGAATGTTGTAGCTGAAGTGGTAAGTGCGCTTGACTATTCAATAAGAAAGAGAGAAATTGGTTGCCTGGGTTCAAATCTCGGCGGAACCCAACTTTTTTTTCATTTATTTTTCTTAAAATGGTTGACGAAAATATACATGACACTGTCGCTCAGGTTATCGTTGATGACTTAAGTGCCCTTTGTTCGAAAATGTCACCAATGTTTGTTCGGAGCCGTCGTACATGTGTCATCGAAGACTGTGACAAATCATCAAGACATCGTCGATATTTTCTACAAGACATGGCCTGCTGGGTAAATACATACACAAACATGTATATTAAGCATTGTAATGACTATTAGTGACGTTTTTTGTTTTTTGTATAGACAAGTAGTTTAGTTAGCAACAGCAGTAATATAATGAATAACAGTGTTGTTGTTGTTCTTTGTGTATTCAGTCAGTTTGTACATACAAAAATAAATATATATGGAATTGTTGTTGTTTCTTTTTTAAAAGCAAAGCCTGTTATGCCTGTTTTTTTTTTTTTCATATTCAAATTTTCGTAGTTTGAAAAAAATTTAGATTTAGAAAATATGCAAGCATACGTTAAGGCGAAAATTTTATTAATTGTCGGTAATATGGTAATATGATGTCGATAAGATGGTAATATGGTGAAGGGTATCAAAGATTCGGCACAGCCGAATCTTTTTTCAATTTCATTTTTTTTTAATTCTATTCGTCAAGACATCTTATAGACATTTCAGCAGTAGTGACCAAAGAAGGAAAAAGTATCACTGACAATACACTGAATTTTTAAATGCAATAATCATGTCGACATCACTAAGATATGTCACTAATTTGTCAGCACTATTGACAACATGCTTGAAGAAATTTTACAAAATACATGAATATGTATTTTGTATGGGCACAAATGACAAAGTCAGCTGTGATTCTGACGCGTCATGAAATTGTGTTATAAGACGTCTTAAAGAAATTTCCAACTGGGTAGTTAAATAACAAAATTATCTATTCAAAAAAAGTCGATATCTTTACCGAGTTCAAAAATAAACGATGCAAATATGACGACTTTTTGTGTTTTTTTGGTCGAAAAAGTATCTGCACTCTTTTTTCTCTAAAATAAAATTTTCTTTAACAACATATAATAATTGTATATATTTCTGAAAGGTATCTTCACAGATGACTTTAAAATAAAACACAAGCCCAATAACTCAAGTGGTGAAGGTACACACCCTCCCGAATTTGACTTATTTTAAATGAAAGTTTCACAGAAAAAAATATTTCAAATAATTTTTTAATAAAATTAGTAATTAATTTTATATTGGAATTCAATTATATGATTTATTAATATAATTAATTTTGTGATTGGTTGCAGTTTTGTTTTTTAATAAATTGACGGCTGATAATAAAATATAAAGAAAAATTTAATATTTGTCTATAAAAGTACAGAAATAAAAGAAATTTAAGTAAATTTTCAAATATTTTCAGCTCATTGCATCTATTTAAGGAAAAGAAGTAATAATAATATCAATTATTCTAGTTATTAATATTATCATTTTGATGATTAGAGCAAAATCAATTAAATATTAATTAATATTACAAATTTCGTAATTGAAGTCCATTTTTACTTTTTTCTGTGTTTGATTTTAGTCTATATTTTCTAAAATCCCAAAGCATGAATTGGCCAACGGAATGCAGTTTAGGAATCTATAATATGTTATTAAAAGTTTTCAATCAAAATCTACGGGACTTCGGAAAAATGTGGATTTTATAGCCGAAAATGTGAAAAAACCCATTTTTTGCACAGAAAAAAATATTTCAAATAATTTTTTAATAAAATTAATAATTAACTTTATATTGAAATTTAATTATATGATTTATTGATATAATTAATTTTCTAAATGGTTTACAGTTTTGTTTTTTAATAAATTGACAGCTGTAAATAAAATATAAAGAAAAATTAAATATTTGTCTATAAAAGTACAGAAATAAAATAAATTTAAGTAAATTTTTAAAAATTTTCAGCACATTGCATCTATTTAAGGAAAAGTAATAATAATATCAATTATTCTAGTTATTAATATTATAATTTTGATGATTAGAGCAAAATCAATTAAAAATTAATTAATATTACAAATTTCGTAATTGAAATCCATTTTTACTTTTTTCTGTGTGGGTTTTCGCCGTTTTTTTTTTTTTTTGGGGAATTGTGGGATTACTTTTACAAAAATCTTAACGTTTTTTTCACTTTCTCATTTTAAACGATAAAGTCTATATTCAACGAAAATTTCGTTAAGATATCTTAACTAACAAAGATTTTATTACCAATAAAATATTTATAGTTTCTCAAAAAAACAATTTTTTACAAAAGTTTTGATTTAATTGCAAAAATCAAAAAAAAAAAAAAAGTATAAACTCGATTTTTTTCATCGAAACTACATTGCTTAGCTGACATAATTCTTCGTTATATAGTTAAAAAAAAAAACTAATAAAATCGCTAGGAAATACTAGGATATATATGAAAAAAACTGGACCAAAAACATGCAAAATTAAGGTACTTAAAAATTCAGACGCAAATAACTTGAGATAAATAGATAACTGTAGGTCTTATTAATAGATATAATATATAAAAATATTTGAAATCGGACGAAAAATAAAAATTTTGCAAGCGACTAAAAATTTTGTATGTCAGAGGTACCCTACGTTGAGCCCCCTTAGCTCCGCTCCTGAAGGGTCTCTTAGGTCGTCCTTCCAAACTTAACATTGTTCACTCCTCTGCTATGCCAATACCAAATTTCATGCAAATCCAACAAGCCTATCAGAAGTTACAGATTTATTTACACAAATGTTCGATTCTGCCCCACTGTGCAGTGTATAAAGGCCTACGAATTCTTTCGAAAATAACGGTTTACAGTCATTTACGTAATATAAATATCTATATGAAGAACTTGTACTAATAATAAAAAATATTTAACAGTAAAATCCATTTGCAATGAGATACATAATATTCATTCAAAATACCTGATCACAATCAAATCACGCTACAACACGTGCAATTAAATAAACAACATTTTCGATACAATTATTCAATTAGGCAACAAAGCATTATTTTTATATTAAATATATTTATTTAACAAATTCAAAAGAAGGATTTTCTGGTCGTTGATTTTAACAAACAATTTAAAAAAAGTCAATTTCAGTCCTCCAAGTTCAAAGAAAAATACGGGTAATAAATTTGTAAACTACCACAAGATGAAAAGGATGATAACTTAAGAGAGAACAATTAATTAAGTAACGGATAATAAGGGAATATTTTGTTGGCCCATTTGTGTTTATTTAAATTCTTAAATAAGTGTTAAAATTATAAGGGGTAGTTGTGGTTTATAAGAAAACAGAATTTTTTAGATGCTGAAAAAATTACTATTAGGGTGAACTAGATATTAAGGTTTTGTAGGTAAACATATATTATGTTAGAGAGTTATTGTAATTAATTTGTAACCATAGTGTTGTGATTGATTTTGAATAGTTTCTTTTATTTATTTACACAGGTGAAAATTAGCACCTGTATTTGCAAAAGCTATTTAATAAAATCATCAAATGAACTTTACTTTTGAACAGAAAAAATAATTTTAAAAAAAATTTCAATTAAATTATTAATCGGAATTTTTAAATGATTTCAAAAATGTTTATAATTAAATAAATTATTTAAAATCAAAATATTCCAACAAATTAACTTAAAAAAATTTCATTTCAATAAAGAATTATTTTTTTAATTGAAATTCAACTTATGAAAAAATTTTATATTCAATTATTCAAATTATCACTTTTTATTTATATTTGATTAATTTATTAATTGATACAATAAGACAAATAATTAAAAGCCGATAAATTGTTTAAATTTTATTAAAAAATATAAGAAAATTTTAATTTTAATCAATTGATACAATTAAAAAAATAATCAGAATAGTTTATATTTTTGTTAAATCGTTTAATATACCATATTTGGGGTATTCACACGGTCGTCATAAAGTCATATATCATAAAATAATAACACGAAAGAATATGACTGCTGTGAACAACCCTCATAAGTTAGTATGCTATTTCAAATTTGAGTCAGCTGTTAAATGAAAAGTACAATTATAAAAAAATTACAAATATTTTTAATGAAAATGCCAAAAACAAGTCAAAAATCTGAAATAATAACCGGTTTGTGCGAAAAATACATATTGGATATTGTTATGGCTGATTCAAGTAAATAAGATAAAATTAAAATTACCTGAATCTTCTAAAAAATCCATTTTTATAAAAATTATAAAATATTTTTTTGGCACAAAAGAAATTGTTTAAAAACATAAACATAAACAGCTGTTGTCGATGACTAAGCCGGCAATATTTTCTGACGGCGGTTATTTTAAATACGTTCGGTGGCTGCTAGTCGGCTAAAGTATACAAACAAAATTTTCTTTCTTTTATTTTTTAAATGTCTCAATTTTTTTTTTTTTTTTTGATTTAACTTTATAAAAGTTAATAACTTTTATAAATAAATTAATAAAATATAATTAATGTTGAAGGTTTAGAACTATGCACAAATTTATAGCATGTTTTCGTATATATTGCAAATATTCAATGGCGGTAACTTCTAAATATTACCACCGGCTCGACGAAGAGTTTTTCCCTTTCGACTTAGATTTACACAGTTTAGTTATGACAAAACAATAAACACATCATAAAAGGTCTTATTATTTTAGGACTTTTTCCTTTGAAGCACAACAACAATTTTTTAAAACTATCATAAAACTTTAGTATTTTATGACAATAAGACTTGATAGCACACCGTGTGAATACCCCAATTTTTTCTGTGTCTTTATAATAACACACTTTGGGAAGCACTGTGTTATTAAATGAATGACGTAGATACATCTTACTAATGCTTTATAATTTATGATCTTAAAACTGTTTATAATAAAAAATAATTAATATATATATATATATTGCTATTCAGAATTTAAAACATCAAATCAGTTGAAGTTAAGCAATTGTTATTAAAAGAACGATGAAATTCTTATTATTTTTGGTTTTAATTTATGGCCTTATAATCCTTAATAAGGCTGCGGTAACAAGAGGAATTTATAAAGATTCAAGTATATTTCGAATATATTAAAAATAATATAATTTAAATATTAATTAATTTTTATATTTTTTAAATTAGAACATCCTGATAAATGTGTTGTTGGTGATATAATTATGTCTCCTGGAGAAATTATTCTGAATCCTTCTTCACAATGTAAACGTATGATATGCGGTGAAAATAGTTGGGTAGTTTTTCATACGTAAGTGAAAGCATCTACTTAATTTATAAATAAGGTGACAATATACTTATTAATATTTTTATTTTACTTTATTATATAGTTGTGGAACTATATTACCCCTTGCAGGCCATATCTTGGGTGAGCCCATTGATCCAACAGCACCATATCCCAAATGTTGTGAAAAACATTTTATACCAATCGAACAAAAAAAAAGAATAGTTGAATAATTTTTTGGGTTTTTTATATACAATTTTATATTGATGCACTCACAGAAAAAAGTCACCAATTAACAAATATATATGAAAATAATTCATTCAATTATAAACTTGTTTAAATTTGCACCTCTCACCAAAATGATTATATCAATTACTAAAAACTATAAAAAATACAAAACAGAAAAAAATTCCCAATTAATAAATTAATTAAATCAATCAAGTAGATGATTGAATGAATTAAAAATGTTAAAATCATACAAAAAATTATTTTTATTTTATTTTTTCTTGAATATATTTATTAAATTTTGCTGCAAAATTAAACAACTGAGATAATTGAAAAAAAGACGGTAATAATTTTTTCTGTGCTATTGATTTAGAAATAAAACTTAATTTTATTAAAAATTATTTTTATTAATTTATTACTTATAAGAACTGAATATTGACGGGATATAAGATTTTTTAAAGGCTTGCTATTACTACAGAAATTAAGTTATAGTTGACTGTGAAATTAAATTATAAGATTTTATAATTGGTACCAAAATTACTTCTACAACAGATGTCGAAATTGCACTATACGATTGCTACCAAATTCTAAACCTAATAAGCCAGTACTATTGTGCAAAATTTGAACTCCATAGAGACCCATTATTTATATCTTAAGAGTACACTGTAACTCACGATTATACAGAGGAGTAGAAAAAAATTTTTAAATGGCTGCTTAGAATTACATAAAATTTCACATAGGCATACACAGAAAAAAATATTTCAAATAATTTTTTAATAAAATTATTAATTAACTTTATATTGGAATTTAATTATATGATTTATTAATATAATTAATTTTCTAATTGCTTTTCAGTTTTGTTTTTTAATAAATTGACAGCTGTTAGTAAAATATAAAGAAAAATTAAATATTTGTCTATAAAAGTACAGAAATAAAATAAATTTAAGTAAATTTTCAAAAATTTTCAGCTCATTGCATCTATTTAAGGAAAAGAAGTAATAATAATATCAATTATTCTAGTTATTAATATTATCATTTTGATGATTGGAGCAAAATCAATTAAAAATTAATTAATATTACAAATTTCGTAATTGAAGTCCATTTTTACTTTTTTCTGTGTAGCAGAGGCGTGTACAATTTTAAAGTTGGTAATATTAAAGTAAAATGTTGTTTTTAGAGGAACTGTAAATAGTGTATCTATAATAAAATCTCTTTTAATGAAAATATCCTAACGAAATATTGGATGATAATTGACTTTATTAATTGGAACTGAAGAGATGTGAACAAATTTTTGAGATTTTTAGAAAGGGAATTCTACAAATCCCAAAAATTCTGTATATAAATTTAGGTGTTATAGGTTATTATTAAATTATGATTTTTTCTTTATTAAATGAACGAAAGTGTTTGTAAAATTATTAATTTAGGTCTACTTAAGGATTTTAGGTAGAATTTATATTACAGTAAGTACTTTATTATATTAAAACTCCCATGTTATATTCTCAGCGGAAGATTACCATCATACTTGACGAACGGTTCAAGTCGTTATCCTTTTAAACTCTTTATCAAAGTGAAATATTTTAGTCAGATTAAGGTCCCACGATTATTTCCAATAAATCCTAGCACAAAAATTAAAATTTTTTTTCTCTAATGTTTCAGACATAACCATTCCGACTAAAAGCACTCACATACAAATACTCACCTTAATGGCTTTTGTTCATATAACATGAGGATTTCTTGTTTTCATTTATAATTAATTTATTTTTATATATTTTTTCATTAGGAAAATTCTGTTTTTTATTATAAAATTGTACTTTTGTAATTACATAATATATATTACAGTGATTTGTATGGGGATATAAAAAGTTGCAAATGTACCCCCTAAAATTAAAGTTTTATATGTTTTAAACTAATTCCCAAAATTACAACATATGATAGAAAAATGACGTCTAATACATATTGAACCAAAAATAATTCAAAATTTGTTTTCATTCTCGTGAAATTAAAATTTTAATAAAATTTTAAATGATTTTATTTTAAATAGTATTTTATTAAAATTTAACAGCCGTATTCACAAAAAAATAATGTGTGCTTGATAACGAGTTACTAACTTTTTGTATATAAATTTCCATAAGAAAAAGTTAGTAACTCGTTATCAAGCATACATTATTTTTTTGTGAATATGGCTGTAAATATTTTAAACATTTTTCATCATAAATTATATTTTAGCGCATCATTGGAAAGCTCTCATTAAATACAAATGATATGTGCATTCATTTAACCCTTTAGTTTCACAAATAATATTTTGGGATTTCCGGTCCATAATTGGTTAAGTTAATTTTTATACCAAATAAATGGTTAGTTCCTCAAAAGCATAAATTTATCAAAAAAGCGGCGAATTGGTGTAAAATGGCGGTTAAATTTAAAAAACTAAATAAAATATTCGATTATTATCTCGGTTTTAAATGAACTTATTATGCTTTTCATAAATTTATTAAAATTTAAGTGTAATAAGTACTTCCATGGGATTTATTTGCAAAAATTGCTAATTTTAGCTTTTGGGAACTAAATGCATAAAATTAAACCTCTGGCTCGGACATTTTAAAAAGTGTCCGAAATATATAAGATTTCATGTTTGAAAAAAGAAAATATGATAAAAAATATTATTAAAATCTTAATATTCCGCGACTAAAAAAAGAGACATAGTATGCATCTATTATAATTTGAAGTTAATTTTCTTGTAACTAAAATGTTGATAATAATATTGAAATAAATACGTAATTTTAGAGGTGTTTTAAAAATGGTCCAGCTCATGTAAATCTTAACATTGAGATGTAATATTTTGGAATCATATAAGAACATACTAATCTTCATTTATACAGGGGTACATTTGCAACTTTTTTTCGTGAGGCACTTTACTATATATTATATTGCATAGTGGGACAGAATCGAAAATTTTTGGAAATAAATCTTTAACTTTTTATAATATCATTTCCAAAAAGTTTTTGGAAATATAACCCCCCAAAAAAATACAACATTACCCCAAACTTGAAATGAAAAATTGGCCCAATTATTGGAACACTTTTTCATAACGAAATATTACCCTAAAGTGAAACTAGAAATAACACAAATAATGGGGCATTTTTCATAACGAAACTAAATAATAATAAAATAAAAAAAAAAATATTTTAAATTTGTTTAACAATACACAGAAAAAAATAAAATAAAATTGGTTTTCAATTTCGAAATTAATAATATCAATTAAAAAATTTATTGATTTTGCTCCTATAATCAAAATAATATTATTAATTAACTATAATTAATTGATTTTTTTATAATTTCAAAAAATTATAAATGGTTTATTCAAATTTTATATAAATTCAACTAAAATATTTATCAAATATCCACGATTGCATTAAAATAAAATCCATAAATAATATAAAATAATTTGTAACAAATAATATTATTTCACATATTTTATTTGCACATATTTTTAAAAAATTTACAATAATAAATTATCAAGATATTAAATATAATAAAAATTATATAAAAATGTGAAAACTATATAACATGTTGTGTAGCTATATTATATAATACATCCATATTATATAATATATTATTTCACAATACGTGTGGGAGAAATTTCATATTTCCCAAAAAAAAAAAAAAAAAAAAAACGTTCAATGAAAAATAGCCCTAAAGTATAAATAAAACTTTTTTATGGTACTTTTTTTCATTTGATATTTTTAGGGAAATTTTTCATTTCAATTTGGTGCAAATTCACCCCAAAAAATCGGGTCAAAAAATGTCCCAAAAACGATGAAATTTTGCCCCAAAATTGCATATTGCTGTATCCCACGTAATTTTTGGGGCCGTTTTTCGTTTAGTAACACTAGCCAACAAAAAATACTTTTTCGTGCTTCTTAAAAAAATAAAATAAAAAATATGTGGACAAGATGGAATTCCGCATGCTAAACTCGAATCTGCTTTCAGTTTTCTCCCATCAGGTCGAGATTTTTTTTATGGGCGTGTCTATATTGCGCCCTAAATAAGCAATATAAATAAATATAGTATATTTCACTATAACTCGAGAACGGTATGCACAATTTATATAAATAATACACCAAAATATGTGGAATAAAATTGGCTTGAAGTCGTTCCACTAACAAATTTTTATCCGCTTAATAGTTTTGGAGATATTTCGAAATAAGTGTCCGAAAAAATTTTTTTCTTGCTAAATTCAAGATTTCTTTTTTTTACTAAAACTTCTTTTTAAAAGTGAAAACATTAAAAATATTTCAGTTTATCATCTATATCTCACAGCTACGAGTAAATAAATCCACGTATCATAAAAATTGATGAACAAATCTTGATTGGATTCACAGTTAAGTTAGGATACCCATGCATACCTACAGTTAAGTGGAAATACACCAGTCGGCAAACAATTTTGTTTTTTGTCTTAAATAAAAAAAAAAAAAAAAAAATAGGTCGATTAGATGGAATTTAACGTGCTAAATAAGAATCAGCTTTGACTTTTTTTCTATCACGTATTGATTTTTTTTTCATGAGCATGACTACTAGACCCCGCCTTTAAACAGTCACACTTGTATAACTCGAGAACTGTTTGTCCAATTAAGATAAATTAAACTCCAGTAGATAGTGATCTAAATTGTCTTTGAGCTGAATTTACATTTTTTTATCCAGTTAATACTTCCGTAGTTATACGGTAATTAGTAGCGAAAAATTATTCTTATTTTTTATTTTTTTTAATCGTGAAAATTTTGATCCATAACTCTGAAATTCTTGAGCGAATAAAAAATATTGTTGAAATACCTTGAAGACAATTTTCGTATGCATCTTTTGATGTACCATTTATCAAAATCGTGTAAACGGTTCTTGAGTTATAGTCTAAATTTGAAAAACCATACTCGAATTTTATAGTGTGACCGCTGAATAAAGTGATGATATTAGTCATGCACCTAAAAAAAAAATCAGTACCTGATAGAAAAAAGTGAATACAGATTCTTGTTTAACTCGTCAAAATCCACCTAGTCCACCTATTTTTGTTTCAAGAAAAAAATAAATTTTTAATTTTTTTGGCCACCACTGTATCGCAATTGTATGTAACATGGGTATTTTTACTTAACTGTGAATAAAATCACGATTTGTGCATCAATTTTGAAGATACATACCTTATTTTGTTCACAGCTTTACCAGCTTTAAAATAAAGATGATAAACTGTAACATTTTTGATGTTTTTATTTATTAAAATAAATTATAGTAATGATTTTTTTTTGGCACTTATTTCAAAACAACTCCGAGCACACAAAAAAATTAAGTTTGGATGATTTGAAGATATTTTTAGTACGCATCTTTTGGTGTATGATTTATGTCAATCGTACCCACCGTTCTTTAGTTATGAGGAAATATACTAAAGTAATGGCCTTACTATGGGCGAAATATTAGATACGCCCATAAAAAAAATCCAGAGCAGAGCCGTTCACTGCGTTTTGTTTTTTTGACTTGTTTAATATTTTTGGTGTTTGCTCATTGTGAACAATGACCCAAACTTTAAAAATGTAAAATTTTTTACCATGTAACAAAATATTTTTTCTTAATAGCTGGCCTCGGAAGGGTTTTTAACTCTGTGGATTGTCCAAAAAACGGCTTCGATAACAAAATTTAGCTTTTTGCACAATTATTTTAAGAAAACAAAAATAAATAACTATCATAAAAATATGTTCTTCAATTTTCATTATTTTCACCATTAAAACTTATCATAACATAACAGTTATGGGTTATTTGACATAATGAAAAATAATCCAAACTGTTGGGCGATTGTTCATTTTGCTATTTGGCTGATTATTCACAAAATTTCGGGTGATCTTGTAAATATTTTGGATTTTTGTTTATAAGTACACAAAGACCCAAAAATTGAGCATTTTTACATTTTTAGGTCTTGGGCGATTTTTCGTAGTAGGGTACCTTTGAAATATAGATTTTTTTAATCGCTTGTCAAACTCCACAATACCTTTTTTCACATTTTCGGAAATTTTCTCGGTACAGATTAACTTTGTCATAACATAAAATTTAATTTTATATGAATGGGTAGAACCAGCCTCATTTAGTACCATTCCAACACATTTTGCAGCCATAGGATCCATAAATTTGTATCATATTTCAGGTGTATGTAATATCACTTCACCAGGATCAATTTCCGCCGTGACAGCCTATATTGAGGGTAGGAAAATACCGAAATTATTCTATAGATTCTTTATAAGATTCAGATCAATTCACTGCACTAGATTATGTTCACCTATATATATCGAAATTTTACTATATAAATAATTAGGCTGCACCAAAATTTATCAACTTTAGAATTTTTACCGTAACTCCCCCTGGAATTGTTCATTGGGTTGCGAAAATATACTGTGTGAAATATTAGTGAAATTGGATATCATTAACCCATGCCGTATCGGATCTGGAGTTTGTAGGCTGCGTTCATATGGTTTACAATAGTTGTTCCTTTTGCAGTTTTTAGAAAAATTTTCCTATTAAATACTTTGTTTTGCACCTAAATGTTAAAAAATTTTAATCTACGCATAATTATCTAATACGATATAAAAATATAAAATCGATTAAAAAATTTTAAAGTTATTACAAATTCCCCTGAATAATTACTAAAAAAATGAATTTTTGTTTCCGCAAGATAATCCAAACAGCATTCCCGGCCGAATCTATATATCCACCATCAACTTTTTCAAATTTTACGTTATATGGAAGGGGCGGAAAAGTGGGCAGTAAAGAGGACGGACCAAGCCCATTTTTTGTTTCCGACTTTACATTGGTCCTTGAACTATTTGAACACAATTTCGTTGATTTTCACCTTATATGGGAGGTGGGCGGTAAAGTGGGCGGACCACGCTCATTTTTGGTTTCCGAGTTTATATCGACCCCCGAACTATACGTACAAAATTTCGTTGTCGTACGTGCTTTTATTGAAGAAATATCAGCAGAAAAGTATTTAACGGACACCCTGTGTTTCTAGTTTTCAGCCCATAACTTTTTTGTTTATTAACCGATTTTGCCCAATATTTGTGCCAAATTTCGTCTCCCTACGTTGCCCCGTTCGAGCTCTATCCTGCTTTCAACAGACGGACAGACGGACGGACATAGCTAGATGGACTCAGAATCTAACCAGGACCCAGAAAATATATACTTTGTGGGGTCTTAGATGATTCCTTCGACATGTTACACACGGAATGACAAAATATATCCCCCATCTTTTTGATGGTTGGTATAAAAAAGTTTCTTAAACTAATTTCAAAAAAGTTCGAAAAAAACTGCAGGTTCATATAAAACACTATGGAAAATAAAATTAAAAAAGAATTAGGTCAATACCTTGTATGACTAAGCTGTATCTGCGATTTGAATTCTGCGAATTTCGGCAAAAAGCTATTTTTTTGCAGTTTTTATATACAAAGTAAACTTTTTTTGAACTGATGTTCAAACTAAACAAAATTATTATGTAATAAGGTAAAACATATGTCGAGAAATATATTCCGAAGTTTTTAAAAAAATTTTACAAAGATAACCTTTAAAGTACAGTGGTCAAAATTAGAAAAAAAAACATAACGAAAATGAACTTATTTTTATCTGGATTTCGAATGTAATGGTTTTACTTGAAAGAATGTGGTAATTGTCATTTTATTTGTTGACGTTATTAATCAATAAAATTTTATTTTAATATATTTATAAATAAAGGCGTTTAAGAAAAGCAGACCACAGACGCAATTGAGGGTTAAATTTGCCTTTTTACTGTTAAATAACCTTCTGTTATATTTTCATTAAATTTCATCGAAATCTATGCAAAAATAATTAACTGTTTACTATGTATTCCTTTAAAAATTTAATTTCTTCTAATTTTGACTTTTGATCTCCTTATTTTAAAGGTTATCCATGTCGATTTTTTTTTCAACTCATAATTACACTGGACAAGAAAAAAAAATCCTCTACCATAGACGAATAATTGGACTTGATGTATTTTGATGTGCTAAACACGAATCTGCTTTCAGTTTTTTTCCATCAGGTCTGGATTTTTTTATGGGCGTGTCTAATATTTCGCCCATAGTAAGGCCATTACTTTAGTATATTTCCTCATATCTCAAGAATGGTGTGTACGATTGACATAAGATGCGTATTAATTTCTTTAAATCATCCAAACTTAATTTTTTTATGTGCTTAATAGTTTCGAAATTATTTTCAAATAAGTGCCAAAAAAAATTCTTTTTCGTGCAAAATTTTAGGTTTTTTTGTTACTAAAATTTATTTTAATAAATGAAAACATCAAAAATGTTACAGTTTATCATCTTTATTTTAAAGCTGGTAATGCTGCGAACAAAATAAGGTATGTATCTTCAAAATTTATGCAAAAATCGTGATTTTATTAACAGTTAAGTAAAAATAGCCATGTTACATACAATTGAGTGGGCAAAAAAATAAAAAAATTATTTTTTCTTGAAACAAAAATAGGTGGACTAGGTGGATGTTGACGAGTTAAACAAGAATCTGCATTCACTTTTTTTCTATCACGTACTAATTTTTTTAGGAGCATGACTAATATCATCACCTTATTCAGCGGTCACACTATAAAACTCGAGAATGGTTTGTCCAATTTTGACTATATCTCAAGAACCGTTTACACGATTTTGATAAATGATACACCAAAAGATGCACATGAAAATTGTCTTTAATATATGTCAAAAGAATTTTTTATTCGCTCAAGAATTTATGGATCAAAATTTTCGCGATTTAAAAAAAAAATGTTTTAATTTTTTCGCTACTAATTTTCGAATAACTACGGAAATATTAACTGAACAAAAAATGATGTAAATTCAACTCAAAGATAATTTAAATTACTATCTATTGGAGTTTAATTTAACTTAATTGGACAAACCGTTCTCGAGTTGTACAAGTGTGACTGCCTAAAGGCGGGGTCATAGTGGTCATGCCCATAAAAAAAATCAATACGTGATAGGAAAAAAGTAAAAGCTGATTCTTGTTTAGCACGCTAAATTCCATCTTATCCACATATTTTTTTTTATTTAAGGCGAAGAAAATTTTTTTTTGTCCACTAAGGTATCTCCACTTACCTGTAGATATGCATGAGTATTTTAACTTAACTGTGAATGCAATCAAGATTTGTGCATCAATTTTGATGATACGGGGCTTTATTTACTCTTAGTTTCACCAGCTTTGAGATAAAGATGATAAAGTAAAAAAACATTTTTGACTTCTAAAAAAAAATTTTAATAAGAAAAAAAAAAAAAATGTTTTGGACACTTATTTCGAAATATCTCCTAAACTATTGAGCGGATAAAAATTTGATGGTAGAACGACTTAAAGTAAATTTTATTTCGCATAATTTGGTGTATCATTTATATCGTGCCTACCGTTCTCGAGTTATAGTGAAATATACTCTAGTAATCGGCTTATTTAGGACGCAATATTAGACACGCCCATAAAAAAAATTTCGACCTGATGGGAAAAAACTGAATGCAGATTTGAGTTAAGCACGCGGAAATTCATCTAGTCCACATATTTTTTTTGGAGGAGCACGAAAAAATTTTTGTCGACCAGTGTAATTTAGTAATGATAAGTTTTAATTTTAATGTTGTAAATAAATGTAAATAAATTGAAATAGAGCTGTGTTTTATTTAAAGATGAGAATTGTTGAGGAAAAATTTAAAACCAAGTAATGCGTTCGAAAAAATCTTAACGTACAGTACTGTGCAGAAGAAAAGCAACAAATTTTTTAGAATATTTGGTTTATAAGAAAAATAATTTTACGAAATTATATGCCTATTTAAGGGTTTTCAAAAACACAAACATTTAAAGAACTTAACCTTTGTCTATTAACCAAAACTGGAATAAAACACTACATTCGTCATAGAGGAGTATGTACTACAATAGCAACATATTGATATTTTGTTCGTTTTGTTCTATATTTTACATTTTCCGTAAAATTAAGTACAGTAGACTAACGGAAGCGTGAACTAATTTTTACCAAGGATGTTCACGTTTTCGATTGGTAAACATTAAATATAAAACTTTTTGTTTTAACGAACAAAAAAAGGTATTATATGCTTCTAGGATTAGAAATAAAAACATTTTATTATTATTCGGGGATTTCCCAATTTATATACACCAATAATTAATCATGTTTTATTCAAGTTTTTGAAAAAGTTAATGGTGGGAAAATAGATTCGGCCGAGCCGAATATAACATTCGCGCTTGTTAATTTCCAGACCTTCCCAATAACATGTGAACGTTTTTTTCTTCCCGAACCAAATTTCGTAGCCATAGTCAAATTATCCTGAAACTATTTAATAACATTTAAAACAGATTGCTAGCAGACATTAATTGTTTGGCCAATTTTTTGATAATTTATGCGTCTTTTTTGTCACTTGTTATTTTATCAAAAATAACTAGATCAAAAAAAAAAAAAAAAAAACGCACTCCTTAAATTAATACCCACAATTTATATTCATATGCTACTCTACAAAGACCCACAAATTAATTAAAAATTTTACTACATAAAGATCAAAATTTCAAATTGAAGTCGAAATTATATTATTATACGATAGATGTTGAAATTTTACTACATGAACCCTAACGAATGATGTCGAAATTGTAAGCTATAAACATTTATTTATAGCTGATTGATTTTCGATTTTCATTAATTTATCAAAACCCACATAAAACTAACGACAGATGTCGTATCTGTGCTTTATAAAGACCCACAATTCCCGTAGAATTTTTTCTATATTTATAAATCCTACTTTTAAATTATTCTTATACAAATTTTATTTTTAATACCCTAAACAAATTATTAAAATCTTCCAATATTTCCCAGCAGACCACATGTCCATTAACGACACTTTGATCGATGATGTCGTCTAAATTTGTCGTCAAGAAAATGCATGTAGAGGACAATTTTGATTAAAAGTCACCTATATTGTCATCATACCCCGTTTTCGGCGACTTCAATAACAAAATATAAAAAATTGTCGTACATATTTAGTTCGGTGACAACATGTGTAAAATGTATAGCGAGAATGTCGTGAGTTACACCAAATACACGACATGCTGCATGACATTGTCAGCAGCATGTCGTGTATACCTATAAGATAAATAAAAGCATTAATAAAACCATTAAAAAGTAGAGAATGTTGCAGCTGAAGTGGTAAGTGCGCTTGACTATTCGATAAGAAAGAGAGAAATTGGTGGCCTGGGTTCAAATCTCGGCGGAACCCTACTTTTTTTCATTTATTTTTTTTTTAAATGGTTGACGAAAATATACATGACACTGTCACTTATTTTATCGTTGAGGACTTAAGTGCCCTTTGTTCGAAAATGTCACCAATGTTTGTTCGGAGCTGTCGTACATGTGTCATCGATAACTGCGACAAATCATCAAGACATCGTCAATATTTTCTACAAGACATGGCCTGCTGGGTTCTTTCAACACAAACTTCTGCCTCATAAAATTAATTGCCTAAAAATTTATTTCAAGTGATCATTTCTTATCTCATAATATAATATAATATTCAAAATTTTATTTTACAATAATGACCAAATTATATTTCTGCATAATGAAAATAAACAAATCAGTTCTTATTTAGCTTCAGACAATTTCACAACAATGAAATCTTTACTTTTTATAACATTAATGTATGGACTAATAGCGGCCGCTTTAGCAGCAGAATCTAGAGGACTTTATAAAAATCCTAGTAATAAAAAAACTTAATTTGAAAAAACATATAAATATTAAATAAATGTTTTAAATAATTTTAGATTATCCCGATAAATGTGTGTTAGGTAATTTAATTGTATCTCCCGGCGAAGTGGTTAAACATCCCTTTTCCAGTTGTGGCCGTATGTTATGTGGTCATGAGGGTTCTGTGATTTTTCAAACGTAAGTTGGAAAATTAGACTTAAGGCATAATATTTAATATAATAAATATTTATATTTATTACATAGATGTGATGTCGAAACACCTCCCAATGGTTATGAATTGGGTGAATCCCTTGAGCCTTTAGCTCCATTTCCAATATGTTGTGAAAAGGAATATATACCTATACCTAGTGATGATTAAAATTATTGTAGATAATTTAAAAGAATTGCAAAAAATAAAGACTAAGTATTAGGGTGATCGATTATTCGACTTTTTTGAGAAACCGGTTTTCGAATAGTTCGAATAGTTGGTATTTTAAAAAAACCGGTTGCACTTTTTGAAATTCAGAAAAAACCGGTTAACCGGTTTTTTGCAGAAGTTAATATTTATATCAAAAGACTTCATTTCTTTAAAAAATCAGTTCTTATAATTAAGTTAAAATTTATTAAATACAAGCGTAAAAGCCTAACAATGTCAGGAAAAATAATATAATAATGAAAATATGCGCAAACGAATCCGAAAATTAAAAGAAAAAAGTATGAACAACATTTAGACACCTTCCTCTCCCTAATCGAAGTCAATTATTTGAAGCCGTTCAAATTTATTGGAATTATATTGATTAATGTTTTAAATTCGTAAACCTTTCAAAATAAAAAAAATCGTCGTAAATGCCTGGCCGAAATACAGAATAAGTTTTTTATAGGATTTGGAGAGCAAACAATAAGTATAGCAACTCAAAAGTTCTTAATACCAAAACAGACTTTTTGGTCCATGATAGAAAGATCTGGCACACTGTTAGAATTTGTTGAACGAATAGTTTTATAAGTATGCCGATTTTTAGTTTCTTACGACGTCTGGGAGCTTCAGAAAGCTCTGGAAAGGAAACATTGCTTAGGAAAGATATATTTAAATTCATATATATAGATCCACGTATTTTCGCTTCCTGATAGAGATTTCAAAATCTGGCTCCGTTAGGATTTGTAGGACGAATAGGGTTATAATTAAGCTGAATTTTAATTTTCT
Organism: Protophormia terraenovae; assembly: GCA_951394005.1. NCBI lineage: Eukaryota > Metazoa > Arthropoda > Insecta > Diptera > Calliphoridae > Protophormia > Protophormia terraenovae. The sequence continues at coordinate 134,300,087 of OX596073.1, forward strand.
ATGTCTTCTGGGAGCTTTAGAAAGCTCTGGAAAGAGAAGAAATTCTTAGAAAAAGACACATAAATCCTCTTATATCCGCTCCCTGATAAAAATTTCAAAATATGGCTGCATTAGGATTTGTTGGACAAAAGGTTTTATAATTAAGCCAAATTTTAATTTTCTACGTCGTTTGGTAGCTTCAGAAAGCTCTGGAAAGAGAAAAAATGCTAAGCAAATTATATATCTAGATGACTAGAAGATAATTATGTTTCAAAATTGTAGAAAAAATCATATAAATTTCAGTTAGCATAAACAGAAACCATGGCTTAATATGGAAGCCTGTCTCAATTGAAACGATTCTGCAGGTGAAACTTTTTTAACACGCCTTTAAAAAATAAAGGAAATATTGCATCAAAAAAATTAAATTGGGTCATACAGGATAATTATTAATTATTTATTTGTTTAATATTACAGAATAAATTCCAATTTAGACTTAAACTATATTTTAAAAACATAAGAAATCAGTCTATGAATATTTAAAAAATTATTCCTAAATTTTCAAATATCACTATCACTATTTAGTACATGTTTTCTGAAATAAAATGCTATTTTTAAAACCGGTTTTTTGTGTTTAAAAAAACCGGTCTATTCGACATTCGAAAAATGAACATTTTGAAAAAACCGACAGCACATTGACTGAAAAAACCGGTTTTAAAACCGGTTGGAAAACCGCGTCGATCACCCTACTAAGTATATTAATTTAAAAACCTAATAAGTTGTATGAATTACTCTGAGTTTTGTTTTAAATTTCTTAGATTCTTATCTTACTTCTGGACCACTGTGCCACTAATAGCACTGCATTGTATATTATTTTTATTAGTGTTTGAGATAATTCTTATCACAAATCTAACATTCAATTATTTATTTTGCAAAGAATAACATTAAAATTATATTTATACTTTGACATAATAAATCAATTAATGTCTAACATTTGACTTTAGAAAAAAAAAAAAAATAATAATAATGAAATTCGTTCTTTTTAATAATATGTATTAATTGGTGGCCTTATTGTCCCTAATAGGTCTGCGACTTTTAGAGAAACTTTGAAAAATAAAAAATATTTGTAATTTATAAAAAGTAAAATATATTAAAAAATTTTAATAAAATCATAACTAAGTTTTTGGATATTCGGGCAAATGTGTGTTGAAAAATTATTTTTTTGCAAAATTGGATTACAAGAATTCAAAACTGTAATTGGACAATATAAAGGCATATAATTAGTGATGAAATTCGAACACATAAATATTTGTAATTAAATATGAATTTATACTAAAAAAAATATATATATGATTAAAGACGAAAAAAATATGATTAAGGCGTAATAAGACTAAAATACTGGACGACCAAAAAAAAAAAAATGATTTCGTCCTCCTTCAAAGCTGAATTATTTATTTTATAAATATTTAAAAGAATTTGCCGGAATCTAGGGAAATTCAAAAATCAGTCCCATTTCCCGGGTGAGGAAAAAGATCAGGAAAAGAAAAAGTCTAGGTACTCTCTCTCTTTTTCTTAACATCTATTGCAATTGAGATGAAAATGGAAAGGAAAGAACCAGAGGGCATAGTATCGTATGACTGTAGAGATTAGAAAATCTTTTGAATTAAAAAAGTATTGCTCTGCTATCTTCTTAGATGTAGCGCGAGCTTTCGACAAAATATGTCATCTAGGTTTAATATGTATATAAAATAAGATGTTCTTTGCCACCATATACCCATAAATTTTACGAGTCTATTTATGTGACTAGGGTTGTCAGATGGTCTTGAATGAACTTGATTGTCAAGATATTTTACAAGTTGTCAAGTTACAAGTTAAAATGTAATTTGTCAAGTTGAAAAGAATTTGTAGTTATATAAATAAAAGTCGAAATTCAAGGCAAAATTTAAGTATCCAAAACTCCTTTGTTTTAAGGCGAAAATATCGACATAAAATTATTGGACTGGTTCTTCAGAAGTATAAAATTGTTTGAAAATAAAATTGGGATGAAAACTACTCAAAAAATATTAAAACAAAATTAATAATTTTTATAAAAACTTTATTTTTATGCTGAATCAGGCTCTATGCTATAAATCCTACAATATAAGTGAAAATTAAAGGCGAAATTAAAGTATAAAGAAGTAAAATTGGACTTTATGAAGACCAAAAAAGAATGTATACTATTAATATATATAATAATTATCCCAGCAAAAAAGAACTGAAAAAGTCATGATTTAACATTGCACAGTGGGGCTAAAAGCAAAATAAATGGTAATAAGTCTGGAACTTTGGAACCACTGAACCGATTTAGATGAAACTTGGAACATCGATAGAGGAGGAGTTAGGCTTTCAGAATGTTATTGGCTTGAATCTGTAGCTGCAGCACGGACGCCGCTACAGTGGGCCGCTCAGTGATGTCAGATGGAGGGAATTTTCCATTTTTGAGGGAATTTTTAAGGCAAATTTTAGCCGAAGGGAAAAAGGGAGGGAATTTTACTTTTTGTCAAAATAAAGGGAATTTTTCATACGTAAAAATGTATCTCACACACTAATTTAAAAATAGAAATCTAAATTTGGCGAATGGATATTTTCTGTGTTCTCGTTCTTTGTTTAAAACATCTAGCTCTTCTATGCGCTCAATGAATGCTATAGACTCACGACCAGCATATGAAAGTCCCCATTTTCTAAGATGTTCAATTAAACTAGGATTTACTTCACTGGGTATGTGTGGTGGATTAGATCATGTAGCAGGTCGATTCTTCGTAGCGGCATTATCTTCTATCTTAACTGGTGACGGCGTTGAAACGTTCCTTGATGTGGGCAAAACCAAGTTATTTTGTGCTTCATATTTCTCCTATAGCACTAACAAACGTTGTGAATAATCTGAATCATGTTCAGTAGTTATGAATTACGCGAATCTTCTTCTCATTTCGTCCGACTGTCTTTTTTTTTTTAATTACAAACAAAAACTACATTTATGTAATTTTCAATGCATTTTTTACTACAAATTTTGTAGTTTTTTTTTAAAAATTGCCATTTTAAGGAGGAGGGAAAAATGGAGGGATTTTTTTTTCTTAAATGAGGGAAAAAAAGGAATTTTCCAGCTAAACAGAGGGATTTTTGCAAATATAAACCAATTTTTAATATTTTTACATTTTTGAATACTCCTAAGCAAGACAAGGAAAAAGCATGCTTAATGTACTAAATTATCTCGTATGGTTTAAAAGATATTTAACTTCAAAAAATAAATTTCTCATTTTTGGCCTTGACTTTTTTCCGATTTTGCCCTATAACTTTTAAAATAAAATTTCTAAAATTTTTTTAAAAATATGCTGAAATTCTATATAATTTTCTAAATTATGTTAATAAAAGAAATTTTTTGTTATCTCAATTCGATAACAAGAAAAAAAATTTCTAAATCAAAATTTTAAAACAGGTCTCAAAAATTTAAATTTTTTGCCAAAAAAGTAACTTTATTTATTTAACTTTTTTAACAAAAATTAGTTAAAAAAGTTCAATATTTTTTGGCATTTTCTGAAAGACGAGACTTCAAGGAAACGTGCAAGTGTCAGGGGTCAAAAACTATCAATTTTGGATGAGAAGTTGAAATTTTTGAGTACGTAAAAAAATGTCCTTAAAGGTTTTGCAAAAAATTATGACAGCCTACCGGTAAAGTTATTAAAAATCGGTTTATATTTGTCCGTGCTGCAGCTACAGATTCAAGCCAACCACATTCTGAAAGCCTAACTCCTCCTCTATCGATGTTCCAAGTTTCATCTAAATCGGTTCAGTGGTTCCAAAGTTCTAGACTACCATTTATTTTTCTTTTGGTCCCACTGTGCATTGTGTAGTCATTGGGAGGAAGTACTTAGTGGTGAAAAAGAGTTGCAGAATTTCTTTTGTTAACCGATGGTTGTCACTGGTAGAATGTTATTCTTTTATACCTCTTGTTCATTTCTTTTGAAGCACTTCTCTTAAAGCTATGTACAAATTATTAATAAAAATATTTTTTTTTTTTTTTGCCCTATTAAATAATAATAAAAATGCTTTAAAATTTGTAAAATTTAAATTTTATTAGAAATTATTACCATTTTTTCCCGCTAAAAATTCATTTATTTTAACTTTTTTGGATGTAATTATTAAGAACATCTAAATACGTTTAAAATATGAACTTTTTTCCACTTTTAAAGTTCTTTTTTTGGAAAAACTTTATCGCTTTTTGCTGGGATAAGATGCATGATTAAATGGGGAATTTAAATATATTAAACACTACGATTTAAAGCGAATTTAAGGCGAATTCGAACTATAAAGACTTTTAATATAAAGATTTATGTTCTAATAACACATATATACATATATATATTTTTTTCATTTATTTAGTGGTAAATCACTAGACAATTTTAAGCTGTGAGAACCTATTGAGGCTTTTGATCAGATATTCGAGATATTGAAAGAATAAATAGTTATTTCCATAAACATGAGATAAAATTTTCAATTAAAATCTAAGAAAAATGTTAAAAATGTATGACAAACAACTCGTTTTAAAATCATGTAAATTAATCTCTTAACCTTTTTGCTTAAGAATTTCTATTACAATAATACTCTTGTACTAAGTATGTATGCAATACAAACTAAAACTAAATACTTTAGATTCTAAGCTAAATATACATTTTTTTTAAATAAATAATAAATGTATTCAATACATTTGTTTGTAAGAGGTATTCATACATATTTATTTTTTTTTATAAATATTTCATAATTTTTAACCAATTCCACCACAAATACAATATCGAATAACAAAAAAACACTCATACACACCAGTATACATATACATACATGTATGGAAAAAAAAATATTCAAAGATTTACAATTTTTGTGGCTGATTACAATTGAATGAACACATTGGCTGCTAAGTAAGAAAAATATATGTATTTTTTATTTTTAAAGCAAAATGTACGCATAAAGTAACAAACATTATAATGGTGGAGTAGAGGAACTACATACTTACAAATGGTAATGGAAGCAAAATAAAATATATAGAGACACAAAGAAGCTTAAAAGAAGAAAAAAAAAAAAACAACAGAAGCAAAAACATGAAATTTTTGAAAAACAAATAAAGCGACACATTCATCCAACCATCCACATCCATTACTTACTTGCACACACAAACACACACGCACATACACAATGTGCTGGATGATGAAGCGAACGGAATTGAAATGGTAGACGATATTCATTGGTTAAGAAGAAGTCAATTATGTACGAGTGTGAGGAGTTTAAGTATGTTGGTAGTCAGAGAGATTGTCACCATAACTATAGATAGGTAAATACATTAAGGGTGATCATATTTAGAGAGAAATAGATGAATGTAAAAGTTAAAATTATACATTTAATATCGTGAATGTAGGATACATTGATCTAGGCACGAGAGAGAAAGAGATTGTATAAAAAAAGATCCATATACAATCCATGATTTTTAATAGAAATTAACATTTTATTATAAAAATCTTAGAAGCTTAAATCGATATCTTAAAATTCAAATGTTTTTCCCCAATATATTTTAAACTATCTTAAATACATATTTTAACTAAATGAAATTCGTACCCCTCTAATATATATAAATAAAAGGAATGAAAAATATTTTAAATGAAATGAGCCCAGTTCATACATATTGTTTTTGTGTGAAATAACTACTCCAGTAACTACAGTAGACGTCTCGATACAATTGCTTTGAACTATTGAAGACAGGGTTGAGAATTATGTTGCACAAAAGAATAACAAAACTGGCCCAGTCAGTATGCAATAAATAGGAAGAGAATGTGTGAATGTTGACCACTACAAACTAAAAAAAAAAAAACATTGTTGCAATTGTTCGTTAACCCCTTCAGGACATAAAAAAAATTACGGTTTATGGATCAAAATTTTTGCGAACAATTTTTAAAATATTTTTTTTTACAATTGGCTTAAAATTACGCATTTATTGATACCCATTTCAAGACAAAACTATTATATTATTTTTGGGATAAAATATTCTAGACCCATGTCTTTTTGATCGTTTGAGGGATCTTCCTACAAAATACTAGTCTACGGCACATTCTAGTGTATATAGGAACACTAATTATTTAAAATATCGTTGAATGCAGACCTTATTTATACAATAACTTATGTCCTCCACTGAAACCCAATTGGCTGTCATGACAGGGCCCAGATAGCAAAATGAGGTTAACATTGTCGATCGATTTTTCCACTATTTCATAACTTATTTTGGCTGAGTGTTAATGTGACTTTCGTCTAGGCGAACTTCTTTAAGTCATCCACTATTCCGGATAAGTTGGATTACCTGTTTACGAGGAGGTATATGTCGTCCTCTCAATCGATGTCGATTAGGTTGCCCTGTAAGAGACAGTATATTCTCCTATAGTTTTGGCCTACTCGTGACATTATAGCATCGAGGACGCATCTTTGGCGTTTTTTTTCACCTTGCGACATGAATCTGTCTTTAAAACAAAAGCAAAATTGTTAGCGCTCGAGCACTGAGAACTTTGTTTTGAAGTTGCTTGGTAAAAGACGCGATTTTTATTGTTGTTGATACTTCTTATATGGTTTATTATGACATACGTTTTCCCCTATAATCGATAGAGATAAAATATTATCTGCCATTCAAATAAAAATTTGAAGTTTGTCTTGATACAAATTTCTCATGTATAGATTCGATGTTAGCCTCGTTAATAATCGTGTTTTGTATGTGAAAATGCCGAAAACATTCGGCTCCAGAGAGTTATAGATGTCGGTGTCTGCTTTAAAAGAATTTCTTTTGGCTTAACGAAAATTTATTTGGATCAACTATTTTAGGTCTTTTATACAATTATAACAATTTAATTTTCACTAACCGTCACATAACTATCTTTACAATGAAAGTTCCATCAAGAGACCAGCGCTAATCGATTAAAATGGAAGCGATTAACAGCTACTCCATAAATAGCACAATACATATTATTATTTTGGAGTCATTAGGTGGCGATAAAAATTTTTATCTGACAATTAAAGCTGGAAATATAAAGAAATTTATCTTGAAAAACGTCAAGTCTTTTGAAGATTTAAAAACAATCAAACAATGGACTGAATGAACAAAAGAATCCTCTGGGGTGAGCACAAAACTAAAAAAATCTTTTGAAAACTGAGTAAATCAGATCTAAGTAAGGAGATTAATGTCCCGACGGGACACTCAAACTTACAGGCGCATTTACATCGTATAAGAATAAATTGGCAAGGTCCCAAAGTTGTTATGACAAATATTTATATAGAAATTTTAGCTCCCAATATCGGTTGGGAAGAAAGAGCAAAAAAAGTAAAAATTCCATTTTTGGATATTTTTTAACATTTTTTGGAGAATTGCAGTATTTCTGTTGATAAATCTTAAAAATAATTTTAATTTCGAATTAAACGTCAAAAAGGGTTATATAGCTAAATATTTTATTAAATAATTGAAAATGAAAAATATCTACAAAATCTCAAATCAATCCTTTTTCATTTAAAAACGTCATACCCGAGGTGTTCAACTTTGGGACGTTGTGATATATTATCCTTCTGTTTTAAGTGTAATATTTAAAATTTAAATGAAGAGGATAAATGGATCACCCTATACTTACAACTGGGACAATATTTGCTCTAACTAAAACTGTTTTCTGAAAAGACAATTTACATAACTATTCAAAGAGTAAAATAAACAAACAAATACCACAAAGTTCTCCTCTTGAATTCTTACCCACATAGGATCATATACCTTTAATTTCATTTATCATTATCATTTATATCTTTAATTTAATTTTCCTAGGTTCAATATTATAACAAAAAATTATAGAAACTAAACCAGTGGGCGAATTTTTTTAAAGTGATATTTTTATTAATGACTGTTATGTTCAAATTCTAAACATAAAAGAATAAATAATTTTCTGTTGGTTTTTAAGGAAATCAGGGCTGTCATAGAATCCAAGTCTGATTTGTTTTTTATCGGAATTACAAACCAATATTGATTTAATTTCGTGTCATGAAACCGTATTGGTTTTGGTATTTTCGAATATAAACAAACCCGATTTTCGAATCAGCTGTTTCATACATTTGTTCGTTTGTTTACAATTTTTATATACATTTTTTTTTTTTAGAAAATTTGTAAGCAATAGTGTTTTTGTTGAATTATTATTAAAAATTATTGAGTTTATATTAAAATATTATTTAATAAATAAGTTACAATAAAATACATAAAATTACATTTGCAGTTGTAGTATTTTTTGTTAGAAAAGGTATGCTCAAAGAAGGAGGCGAGAAGAATTTCAAGAGATTGTGGCAATACGCTTGTTAAGCTGCCGGAGATTGTAATTACATTGCTTATTCTGTGCATTTTAATATAAAGCTTCTTTGAAGATTCACAGTCCATTATCCATATAAATTTTGGCATTTCTAGCTCAATAAAATTCCGCTAATGTTGTAACTAGCAGCTTTACATTTGTTATCTAAACGAGCGAATAAGAAATCAGTTGGAAACGACTCTACAGTCCAGTGATTCAGCCAATTGGATTCTAGGGTAGGCTTTTTAAGCACACATTTCACATTTCAATGATATACATATTTTGCAAAAAACCTTATTAATTGTGGAGCTTTTATTTTTATTTTTAAGTGTTTTAAGTAAATAAAAAATATTATTTTCCTTTTATAAAATATCTATGAATTTACTTACATTTTGCCAAAATATTCAAAAAACAAAAGCTTTTTAATGAAATCCGACAGCTGTTAGCTGCTTGGTTTGTTTCCAATAGAAAAACCGATAAAATTGGATTCTGTGACACCTAAAACCGACACTTATTTAGATTCGAACATAAAACCGATAATATTGGAATTCATGACACCAAAGTAATTTTTCTGTCGTTTTTAAATTCAATTCCGACAACAATTGGATTCTATGACAGCCCTGTATATTTGATATTTTCCAGAATTCTTCCAATTAAAGGTTTTATTGTGTTTCGTTCACTTTTTTGCTCGAAAAAGTCCACTTATTTTTAAACTCCGTTTCATTTTATGTTGAGCTTTTAGTGTCCTTTAAATTATTTTTTACTAGAGTCCAATATCTTTCAATTGCACGGAGTTTCGGACAATTTGATGGTTTAGCCTCTATTGGTACAAACTCTTACAATTTTTTTGTTACAACTCCATTTTTTTGTTATTGTAATGGAAAGAAGCGGGAACAGGCCAGAAAAAAAGGGATTTACTGAATTTTATTAGGAAAGGGAGACATCTTTTCCAAAACCATTCATTCACGTATATTTCTGTGTTAATGCAACTATTTTTTAAGAATGAAGTGCTTCATTCCTACGTAAGCATATGACTTCCCAAATCAAAAACTTTCTTGGGAAGTTTGATTTCTTTGATACACGAAATTTTTCTGCCTTAATCCCTCTAGCATCTGCTACATAAAATTTCTTGCTAGAAAGTTGAAAAAAGTCACCCTGTACAATTGTTTCATCGTCTACTATACAGAAATAAAATTTCTGAAAAAATTCGTCCGAAGAATTTTCATGTTATTTTTTACCTCCAAATTCTTGCTTGCGTTTCTATTAGGACTAGACAATTTTCAAATTTTCTGATAAACATTCAAACCAATTAACTTTTTGTGACACTTCTCTTCCAGAGATGAGGCGAATTTCTCTCAAAATCCTTTCTATTTTGTTTGAGTCCTACAGCCTGAAGATAATATTTGTCTTCTATTACCAGGTTACCATTCAGTGATCATGGCTTCTTTGTTTAATATTATGACCCAAGAAACTGTAATTAACCTTGCAATTATTTTATATGACTAATGCAAGATTTCATGAAAAAAATTCATTTTAAGAAAAACCATGAAACTTAGCACATGACAAGTGAGCATATTGGCAAATACAAACCAGTTAACAGAATTATTAATTTTTCACCACATCAAAAGTTATAAGACCAAGAGCGTGGGCATTAATGGGTTAATTTGAATAAAATTTAATTTCCATTTAATGTCCAGATTTTATCCCCATTTTGGTACTTTTTATTCCTTCTAGATGTAACAATAAATTTTTAAATTTTACAAGGATTTAATGTTAAAATATTAGTATGTATGTGTCAGCAAAAAGAAAAAAATATTTTGTGAAAAAGTACCAAAATGAGGTACGATTTTTACTCCTTAAACGTTTGATTTTCCTAAAACTACCAAACTTGTATTTGCCAATTTTTGATAAGATATTAATTTGGATTTTTTCGAACCCTATATATCTTATATAGGGTTCGAAAAAAGTACCAAATTACAGTTTCTACCAATAATTTTTTAAATGAATAACGATAAGTATTCAACTTTTTTTCTAACTCTATTAGAATAGGAGATATGAGGTTACCGTTTTTACTCGTTTTCGAATTTCCAAAAAAAATTCCCGTCTATTTGGTAGGACTAATCTGCAAACTCTGTTTGAAACTGGAATAAAATAAAAACTCTTGCATCAAATAAATCCAAATGGAATAAATTGATTTTAAAACTTTGATTTTTGCACAAACAAAGACCAAATGTCTTTAAGGATTAAGAAAAAAGGAAGCGTGTGCTTTTTAACATTTTGTTGATTGACTACAAAACTTACAGAAGTTTCAATGTATTGGTTCAATTACTCATTAGTGTTGCCGGCAAATAAGTAAAGACCGATCAGTAGTGGTGAGTGGTTTATTGCTCATGTCACCTTAGTTCTTTCGGTAGTATATGTGTGTGCAAGTCCATCCGTCTATCTGTCAGTCTTATCAAACAGACTTCTTAAACTTTTTCATTCATTTTTTTTTTCTGGTTACCTCTTCTTTTTTCGTACTCATTCCCTCACTCTTGGTATCTGATGTCTTCCAATAATGTATGTGATATTAAATAACAAAAAGAAAAAATGTTGTATTCATACGAGTAGAACACTATGGGACAAGGGGTAGTAAAATAAAAAACAATAATAAAACAAAAACAACAAACAAATTAAAAACTGATTTGTATGACACTTTCTATATGAATGGATGTTTATAAAAACAAGAAATGAGAGTGTGTGTATTAAAAAAGAAGAAGAGTAGGAGGGAGGAGCAGGGATTTCTTTTGTTCAATATTGAGCTGATTCAACCACTTACATATATTACAGTATATTCTAGTAAGTGTGTGTTTGTGGATTTATATTTTTAAGGGCGATATTCTTTTCTTATTGTCTTTTTTCATTACTTATTTGTATTTGTAATTAAGTACTTGGTGTTGTTATTGTTGCATACTTATTTGTCTCTGTGTTAGTTTATGTGTTTTAGTACTTTGTGGTTGTCGCTTTAGTTTGTTGTTTCTTATTTTTGTCATGTATTTTTTACATTTTTTTTTTTTTTAACGAAACCCATCCATCAATACATTTTTTGAACGATAGTTTTTCTGAATTGATCTGATATTTTAAATTAGTTGCTGTCTTTAGTTCGTCGTTGCAAGTTGTTCCTTTAGATACAAAATAAATAAAAATTAAAAAAAAAAACTCGTGTGACTTTCAGCAAAAACGTTAACGCGTAACGGTTTCTTAAATTTGAAATAAGAAAAGAAGTTTTAAAAATTAAATAAATTGTTGAATTTGAAAAAAAAATAAATTTAAGAAAAAAAAATAATAATAATAATAAAAATAAAATTATAAAATCAACATAAAGCACAAAATATTTTATTATATAACAAAATAAATTCAATTTAAGAAAGAATAAATCTATAAATTATATTTAAGGATACAATACCAAATAATTATGGAATACAATTTATCAATAAGGTGCAGTGAAACATATATAAATTATAATAAATTTAAACTGATCACAAAATAATATTCGCAAGGATATTTAATTTAATGAAAATATATATCAAAAAATGAAAAATAGAGTCCTCTCTATGAAACTATTTCCATTTATAATTAGGATCTTGTAAAATACACTCGAAGACTTCAGTTTTGAAATGATGATAGCTGATATTTCCATTGGAAAATTGGATATATTAAAAATATGGAAATAGAACAATCGACAAATATTAATTTCAGGATTTTAACGATTCAAAATACATATTAAAAATTTCTCGTAATGCCATTAAAAAATTTATTCTGAACTATCGACCTAATTTTTTTTAATAAAGAATTTATCAACATGACCACAAATTCCTGACAAATAAACTTTTTTTAATAATAAAAATTTTAATATTAAAAAAAAAAGCAGAAACTTACAGTAAGTCCAGGGGATACGAACTCACAGTTTGCAGTTTACAATATTTCATCTAGACTATTCAAGCTTTCAATTTTCCGATAGATAAATATTTATATAATTCGAAAAAATTTTAATAAAATGTTTAAGGCTGCTCTAGAAAATTGTTCATAACTACGATATTCCTGAACGGATCTTACTGAATTTTAATACCAAGATTTTCGAGACTATATATCTCATATATGTTGAAAAAGAAATTTATTTATTGGACTATGCACTTAAAAAAATCGATTTCAACAGACAAACGAACACACAAATATTTCTTGAATATTATTTTTAACCATAACAAACACGAATATTTTTCCCTGATGTATATTTTATGACATTCGTGTAAAGATTGAGACAGAAATAAAAAAATAAAATATTAAAAATTTAATAAAAGTAAAATATTTGCATTTAATTTGAAGGAGATTTGAATTAACTAAAAAATTAACCGTTCGTAAGCTGAATCTAATTTCGTGTAATGAAAAATTAGTATTTTTAAAATTCAGAATGAAGATTTAGAGGATTTAAGATAAGATTTAATTAATTCCTTCGAAAGCTCTAAATTAGAAGAATAACAAAATATCAAAATTGATAACATAGCTCCATTGTTCCTAAGAATTTATTTTTATTACACACTAAAATTCAACAAAATGTTGGTTCTGATTACGATTTAGGAAATTTAAATAATGTTTGTCGGGGTTCACACACAGAAATTTTTCTTGTCGCAATTCAGACTTCGTAGGCGAGAGAGACAAAGAGAATGTACAATTTTAGTATTGAGTTTCTCTCCTATAAACTCTGAATTGCGGCAAGAAAAAATGCTGTGTGTGAATCCCGACCTTAATATATATAAAATCTAGGAAGAAAGCTTTACAAAATTTTTAGACCAAATAAAACTAGAATGTAAATACTATGGTGGATTCTTGTCAAGATTACTTGTATACATTTGCAACCACATATTGTCCTGATAAAAATTAATTTTCTTCTTGTCAAATGATATCACTTTTTTTCATATCATCTTTGAATCGGTACACACATTTTAAGAAAATACTAAGTACTTGTGTTTTAAAAAGAATAGAAGTTTGATTGGGAAGATTTACTTAATTAAGAAGACCGAAGCGAAAAGTCAATGTGTTTTGGTGGTTTAGATCAGGGGTTCCCACCTCTTCTTTTAGATTTTTTTTCGCGGACCCCTTGGCACATTTTGATTTTTAGTATAGTACAGGGAACAGTGCTTTTAAATTTCACATTATATATTTGTGTATGGTCTGTATAACTCTCCTGCTCTTATATTGTGCACGAAAACAATTTTTAAGCTTATAATTTCATAATATCTGTTGGTCTTAAACAATTTATGGTCTGTAATAAAAACTATAATTGAATATTAAAATAATTTGCTTAAAAAAGTATTAAATAAAAATAAAAAGTAAAAAATAATAGGGACACTCTAATTTTTCAATATATTCTTACTTTTTTATTTACTATTCCATAAATATTAAAAAGAATATACATAAAATTAAATAACTTCAAAGTTCTGCCAAAAAATATATTTTTTTTAAAAAGGCCTGGAAAAAATAATAGGGACACTTTAAGTTTGGGAACAAATATTTTTTTTTTTTTTTAAATTACCATAATTTTCAAATACTTTTTCAATAGTTCGTTGAAGATCCTTTCATTTTTATAACATCCTGACAACGGCGATTCATAGATCCCACAAGATTCGCACATACCTCGGGCGGAATTGAGTACCAGGTTTCTTGAATTTTTTCTCACAACTCTTGTTTATTTTTTGATTTAAAGCTACCAATTTTATTTTTGAGGACTCCCCAGAGATGCTTAATGGGGTTTAAGTCCGGTGATTGGGACGGGCACTCCATTACAGGCACTTCATTCTGCTGAAACCACGTTTTGACACTTCTAGCGGATCATTATCCTCCATGAATTCCCATTTTAGCGACATTTCATCCTCAGCAAATGGAAGCATTTTATTCTGGAGAATATCTATATAGTCAGCAGCATTCATTTTTCCCTGAATCCAAACTATTTGACCAACTCCAGAGTCAGAAAAACATCCCCATAGCATTATAGAACCACCACCGTGTTTGACGGTTTTTTTTTTGGTATATTTTGGATCAAATTCAGCATTTGCAGGACGACGTACAAATGATTTTTCGTCAGATCCAAATAAATTTACTTTCTTTTCGTCTGACCATGGTTCGTTGTTTCAGTTTTTACGGCCTGGCAAATTCCAACCTTTTTTGTATGTTTTTCTTGCTCAACAGTGGTACTTTTTTCAGACTGCGTCCCATTAATCCGACTTCCTACAGCCTATTTCTTATTGTTCGCCTTGTCACTGAAGCACACAATTAATTTTTAAGGCTTCTTGATAACATAAAGGGGTTATTTTTGGAAAATAGAATTAAACGTTGGTCAAAACGCGCCGACGTTTTAGGCTTTCTACTTCTAGTTTTATGACTTTTTTCGAATGAATGGCATTGAATACTTCAGTTTTAGAACACTTCATTATCTGTGCAATTTTTCTAATTGATAACACGTCCTAATTTAATTTAAGAATAACATTTTGTTCAGATTCAGTACAATGAACACCACGACACATTTTCAAATTTATTTACCGAAGGCATAAATCATTAACACGAAACCAATATGATTAAATTAATCACATAAACATTGCTTTACGGATTTTTAATATGTTTATGTTAAAAATAATAATTTTTATTGACTAATGGCAATTTTTTGTAGTGCGTCCCTATTATTTTTTCCAATTGAAATTATAACTTTACTGATTTTTTTTTTGCAAATAAATATAAAATAAAAGCGTAAAAGAGAAAAAGTTAATAAATAA
This sequence comes from Protophormia terraenovae, assembly GCA_951394005.1. Classification (NCBI taxonomy): domain Eukaryota; kingdom Metazoa; phylum Arthropoda; class Insecta; order Diptera; family Calliphoridae; genus Protophormia; species Protophormia terraenovae. Next base: position 134,315,247 of record OX596073.1, read on the forward strand.
TGAATTTCCGTTATTTTAGGAACAGATAAATAGCGGGACCTCCAAAAAAAAAAAAAAAACTTAATATAAAGAAACTGCTTGCATCTGTTTGCGAAAGTAAGGGTCGTCCCTATTATTTTTTCCAACACTGTATATAATATTAATAAATAATTATTTTCCTCTCCATATGTAAGAGCATATAGGTGTGACAAAATTAAGAGAACATTTGCACGTGTGCACCATTTTGCGTGTCCCTGGTATAGTAGAAATGAAAAGTAGTAAAAACCAGGGACCGTAACGGTTATAAGTGATATTGGTTTTTTTTATAACAGTTATTTATTGAATTAAATAGAAAAAAATCCATCTAAAACAGTTAAAAGGACGGATGAAACTCTTAAAAAGAGAATTTTAGTTCTTCGTCGTAAAATAAAACTCATTTTGTGTAAATTGACAACCAAAGCTTTCCGCTATGTTCTGGAAGGAAAATATACATTATCCGCAATCGAAAGCATGGAAAGAGCATTCTCTGCTCGTAAATTGATATTGAGTGACCTGCGTTCAAATCTTAGCACAGAAATTTTCGAAAAATGTATACTTGTTAAATTAAACAAATACAGTGGTTTCCCGGTTTGTCAGGCCAATTCGTAAAATCGAAAAATTCGTTAAATCGCGAATATATTTTACTAACAAAGCATGCTTTAAAAGATTTATTTTAAAGTCGACTTTTTCACTTTTTAATGTTAAAACACAATTTTGTTATCTTATAACAAGAAAAGTGAAAAATAAAACCAAAATAAAAATTTGCAAACTAAAAATTTTAAAAAAATATATTTTTTTTTTTTCGATTTTTTTTTTTTAAATTACAAAGAATTTACTATGGTTGTCAAATAATAGAGAGTAGGTCTTTGATTGCCATTTGAATGGATACTTTAAGCGGATTTTTCAGCATAAACGCATCACATTTTTATGGCGGTACATGATAAAATGACATTGCACAAAATACAAACGAAAGCATATTTAACAAGTAGCCAAATAACAGCTTTGTAATGTATTTTTATTTTGTTTTTTTTTTTTACTATTTTTTATTTAGAAAATAGATTTCAAATGAAAAAATATTGCCCAAACGAAAATCTCTATTTTTTTTTCCTTTTGCATAAAAGGGAAGAATAGTAGTCTTTTAATAGGATAAGAAATCGTCCCTGCGCTGACTGAATTACCTATGTAAAAATTTTGGAAATTTTTTTTATTGCTGCATTTAGATCCCCTACTAATTATACATATGACCACCAAAGCATTTATCGATATCTCTACTAGTTTAGGATTTCCAAATTACCTATGTAAAACCATATATAAAATGCTCCAACAAAATTACCTATGTACATAATTTTTCATACAAGTTAATATTATTAATATTCTTAGAGAAAATGGTAATATTAAAATTTAAACATAAAATATTTAATATTGTATACTTATGATATTCCGCCTGAAAGTGTACATCCCAAGACTAGTTACACCAAAATTAACTCATACAGACTTACGTCAACTCAAGCTTTGATGATGTCTATCCGTCTGTCTATCTTTCGGTTTCAGATTATTATAAAGTTTATTATTTTTTTTTAATAATCAGAATAGCGATACCTATTGCTGGATTTCTTTTAATCAAAAATTAAAAGTTGTGCATAGTGTTGATCGAAAATAATATTTTTGGAGGTACTTTAAAATTGGTCCAGCTCACGAAAGTGAAATAATTGTTTCCTAATATTTTGAGAATTAGTTTAAGACATATAAATCTTTAATTTTAGGAGGGTACACTTGCAACATTTTTTGTCTTTGCACAAATCGAGGCACTTTATTGAGTTCAGGAATTTTTAGTAAATCGTTATTTTATCTTATTTAAAATCTTTTTTCTAAAAATCATAAAATACGGGTTCATTAATTTTTCTTTAGCTATCGTTTGATACATATAACATTAATTTTCTTTTTTAATTTTTTTTTGAAGATTTTTCTGGGATCATCAACAAATTACCGTTTAATAACATGTTCCAATTATCTTAGGAAGTTGAAATTTGACCAAGATATTACTAATAATACCGCCTTCCATAGTTCAAACTTATATTTAAATTAACTTAAGAACCTGCAAAAAGAAAAGCACAATCATATCTTAACAAAAAATTGCTCCACAAAGTTACTTATGTAAAGTTTTCGTTGATTTTTCCCAAAACGCGCCAAAAATTTCATCGTTTTTCATAAAGCATATAATTTGTGTTACTAAGCCTATTCATAAACGAAGAAAATTTGTACAAATTTAGTGAAGTAACGAAGAAACTGCAAAACTAAACAGTTTTTCAGCTTTCCTGAAAAGTTATTAAAAATTACATAGGTAATTTAGTCAGCGCAGGGACGAAATGTGTTTTATTTACTTTCTCTTATTTTTGTAGATTTTAAATCGCATTTTTCGGAAAAGTTCGTTAAATCGAGTACTAAAATATATAGATTGTTCGTAATATAAGGTACTCAATGTTAAAAATTTGGACGCATGTTAAATCGCGAATTCGTTAAACTGAGTATTCATTAAACCGAGAAACCACTGTAAATTACTACATACATTATATCAGATAGACCTAATAAAAAAAAGAGATTATAAAAAAAAGAAAATAAACAAAATGAGTTTTATTTTAAACGGAAAAAATAAAACTCCTCAAAAGAGTTTTATTTTATGACGTTAGTGTTCAGATTGTTTTTTAAGTTCACCATAGATTCTGAAAGAGCACCGCAATACAAATCTATTGGTATATAACAGTATAGGTCACCATTGACTCTAACATGGAGTTTTTGAGTTTAAATTTTCTGGATAATTATTATTTACGGTCCCTGGTAAAAATTCATAAGGTATTTATTTTAAATAAAATTGTGTTACCAAAATTACCAAGAACAAATGTCTTTATTTTTGCTATCTTTTTAACATTAAAAGAAATTTTTGACAAACCATATCATACTTTATTTTCCACATCCAAACGTGATCTAAATTTCGATTTTTTTTTTTTTTCTGATAAATATGTAGAAAAAATTGTAGCAAAATTTGTATCGCTTCATTTTCAAACAACGTGTAAACTACATAGCAAAAACTTGGTAATGACATGTAGTTACGGATGTAGTTACTTTGTAATGACAACAACACACTGTCTGCATTACATAGAAGTTGATTAGTAACTAATTATTTATAACTCGAATGTAAATAATTATTTATGATCAGATTTTAAAAAATATTTATTTTTATTTTGCAGTTACCAATTCATATATTTGAAGAAGGGATACATAAACGAAAGGCAAAGTTTTCGTATGAATTAATTTGTAATAAAATATTTTATTTTTATTACATTTATATTAATTACATTTTTGGTTGTTGTTAAGTTTTTTAAATTAAAGAATCATACAACAACAACAAAATATTTTATATCCTGACATATCATTACTAATTTATAACCTAAAATGTAACTAGTTTCTATTATTACTCGTATTACTAATCATGACTTCAGTAATGCTTTAAAATCAATGCGCTGTTTAACAGCTTGGAAGTAATTAGTTATTATAATGACATCTAAGTAATGTATAGTGTAAGTAGTTGCCTCTAATGTCATCACCATTAAAATAATGAGTTATTCAGCTAATGTGTAAGTAGTGGAGAGCCATTATATTGGCTTCTTAACTCATTACATGGCAACCAAAGTTTTTGCTGGGTATGTAATATTTTAACTAAAAATATTCAACCAACATACATTCAAATTATGCTTTGGCATACGAATTATTTTTTAGTTATAATGTTTTTTCTTGAAAATTATCGGAAGAGTGCGTTCGAAAAGCCTATTCAATAATTTGGAAATGGTTGATCTTAGAGTTTTCATTCCTTTTTTATTTAATTGATAATTTATTACAGATCACAGAATAATATAACTTTTATAGTTCTAACCACTACTTATGAACTCGTGGACCATTTTTGGTAGAGATTTGATAGTTGCTTCAGTCACTTTTTTGGAACAGTGTGCACATATTCTTTTAAAATCTTCGGTATTTCGGGACACCTTTTTTGTGCTCTTCAATTCATTTTTCACAAGAGCCTAATATCTCTTCACTGGTTGGTTCTTGGTACAAAAACTATGTTATTGTTTTGGTACGATTCCAGAGCTTTCTTACCATAGTGACATGATACCAAATCGGGCCAATAATGTGTGGACACGTTGTGCTCCCTTATGCATATTTTGGTATTTATAGAGCCGAATGTATCAAATCACTTTCCTGTTTGTCGCAACTGCAAAAAGCTTGTTATACCAGGAATTTTGTAAGAAACTTATCTTTGCATTGCCTCGAGCATTAACAATAAAAATTGTTGGCACATAAGCTGCGAAAATTCTGCCAGCACATACGTTTTTTCGTCAAATATACAACTTGAGTATTTTTGTATGAAATTTGGTTTTAATTTCCGTGTCCTATTCTTGGCTTCTAAATTTTTTGCAGCATTCCTGTGTGAAACTTTTTGGACTATATGTTATCAACTCTGCATTAGCTTTAAATTTTCGCACCAAATAGTCGAAGCACTGATATAAATGAGCTGCTTTTCTACTAGATGTGTTTAAAGTTCCTTTCAATATGCTTTCAATTTTCTGGCCTTCCCAATATGTTGGTCTTTTTTTTCTTTCCGAACCAGGTTTCATATCAATGGTCAAATTCTCCTGATACCAATTATTTGTCTAATTATTTGTAGGACCTATTTGGATTTTTTTGAAATTTTTTAATAATTTGTAGCACGTAAATCTTTTTTGTCACTCATTTTGATGAAAATCCCGACAAACCAACATGGTTGTTATTAAAAATAATAACTGACGTATTTTTCCAAGATAACTAGATAAAAAAAAAAAAAATTAATATTGATTTCGAAAAAGGTTATGAGGCAAAACGTGTGTTAAGATTTTTTCGATCGCACTCCTTAAGTCATTACGAAATAAATTGGTTTGGAATTTTGGATTTAAGCTTCGGATAATATCGGAAAAATTCATCACTAGGTGACTCCTAGTGTACTATACTTTTTATATGTTCTTTTTGAACATCAGATGAATCCAAATTATCTGTAATTTTTTTTTATAAAGATCTACATATTTGTATAAAAGGAAAAATTTCAACTGTCTTTAATTGATAGAATCTTTTTTGCAGTTTGCCCTTCGAAATCCAACGTATATCGGTAAGAAGTAGTAATTTCTTTTCTTCTACATTTAAATCGACAACCAGAGCTTTAAGAATTATATTTCTTAAGGATTTTTATAAAATTCAGATCAGTTTTTCGCAGCAAATATTTGTAGGTTGATAACCTGAACGGGAAATGCGTAATTATGATCAATAATTTTAGATACATTTTCGGTCTCTCTCGCGGACCTCCTGGAATATGGTTATGGGCCCCATTTGGTTTAGATGATACAACTTGTTTGTGAGATGTTTACACAAAATAAAATCGGTTTTGCATCGAATTGTTACGTGCGATGTAAAGTTGATCTAATATGATAATTAAATTCCCGGCCAACGAGAAAAATCAACAACAAAGTCGAATAACCATGGCGCCTAGGTTATGTTCTGTATTTAATAGGATCAAAAGTGTGTCATTTATAACAGGATGAAACAAAACTATAATGAATTTGCACCATACACGAGTCCATAAATTTCCATCACTACAATGCTCGGTCTTTTATTGCGCGTCCAATTAAAAATTGTTTGGAAGTTTTGCATCACTGCCGTATATCTCAGACATTGACCCTTTTTGACTACTATTTTTTAGTTGGGTTAAGAATGCCGTAGATAAAATACGCTTCACTTCAGTACATTTTTCGAAAATTTCTGTGCTGGTATCAGAAGTTGAGTTGCTTCAAAAGTTTTTTTTACACATTTTGCATTTATAGTATATTATTAAAGACACACAGTCTTCGTAGTATTTGATACATAACATTTTTGTTTATATACCGATTTTGCTCATTTTCAATACGAAATAATCCTTATATGAGAGAAATATTTTAGAAAAATCCCGTTCACCTAGATAATCCTTGTCGAGCACTATCTTGATTTCAACAGACAGATAGACGGACAGACAGACAGACAGACAGACAGACAGACGGACGGACGGACGGACGGACGGACGGACATATCTAGATTGTCTTAGAATTTCACGAGGACCCATAATACACATACATAAGAGTGCCAAAAATTGTGTAGGAAGACCCCTCAAACGATGCGTAAAAATTAGCTTAATATGGGAAAAATATTGAAAAAAATTTTAA